>APFE030100548.1:148665-208665 GCA_000404065.3 Pinus taeda
AGACAATAATCAAGATCCCAAAAGATGACTCACCTCTTTGTAATCATCTATATATGGATCCCTCATCATAGAGATCCACGGACTGGAATTTTGTAATCTATAGAGAAGTGCTGCCAGTATTCTTGTGTACATTCATAGTGTTGGGTGATTTTGCTTTGCTTGAGGTGAAAGAAGGGCTTCTTAGCTAGAGGATGATGCTGGGTCAGAGCTGCTCATGCTTGTAATCCTCTTGCTACTTTTTTCCGAATAAAGCTATTCTTGTCTCCTTCCATATCCTGGTGTACTTGTTTATATGTGCTTGTATATGGTTAATGTACATGTGATCCTACATTATTTGTGAATTTAGATCCTTGTTTCTTGCATAGTAGTATGTTGCTATGATTCTACAAGCCCCTTTTGAAGCTGAGCAGACAAAGAGCGAGCAGCAAAACTCTATCAAGAAGGAGAGGGAATCGAGCGCAAGACTCAGGTTGGCCCTCTTTGTTCTCCTCTCATCTATTTTCATAAAAGGAATCAACAATAGACTTTGACTGTTTGTTTCTAAGATAGCCACACATCTTAGTGGGAATAGCAACATCCGTGTGGACACAATTCCCATATAACATTCCCGCGGACTTCAAAATTTATGAAATCTCATATAAATGCCATTGGGTCTGGTCGTTGGGTCTCACACATGCCTGTGCATAGGCCCCACCCATGGCATAGTGCCGATGTGATATATCGATCGTAATCGCACATCGCTCACTCCCCTGGTCCTTCATATGACATGGCATATGCTCCCCGACGATAGTGATATTTCCGATATCGGTGATCGGCATATCACTCGGCCCGATCTCATCATGACTCTACCCTGACTGCCTTCGATGGCCACCACCGATGCGATTAGCTGCTTAGATCTAGTCCCTTGATCAGCTAGATCTAATGACAGTTGTGTGTTGCCATGTTTATGCTTACAATACTTTGTTTTTTCAATGTTTTGGAGTGTTTTAGTCTCCCAATAGTGTTTTTTAGCCCTTTCAAGGGCTGTCGGCATGTGATGTTTTCGTTCTTTGGATGATCTTAGTGAAGATTTTGAAGACTTTAAGAGAAAATTTGGATCCATTGGCATGATTTTGTTGGTTTATGGGGACCTTCAAGAGCATTTTTGGATCCATTTTTGGGGCCATTTGCCCACAAGGCTAACACTAGCTCCTTCTAGGGACGAAATCCTCCCTGTGAGGTTTCAAGGAGCATAGAGCTTTGCCTTTCCTGTAAAACAAAAATCAAATCTTCCTTCTAGTGTTCCACTAGGCATGGAGTCTGCTTTGTAATGAAATAAAAACTGGAAAAACATATTTACAATGACAAGGCTTTAAAGCCTTATATGAAATAAAGTTTTAAGAACTACCCATTTACTGGGCTACCAAAAGTATCTCCTCCTTCCAGAATGTGCAAAATGAATGTATTGTTCTGCTAAATTTGAGTGATGACAAACGGACCTGTCCATAAGGAGTCAAACTTGCCATGATTAACTTTCTTTTCCATAAATGCATCCCATTTAACCACCCAGTCACCAACTTGGAAATTGTCCACTTTTTCCTTCCTGTCAAAGGTTTCTTTTATTTTCTTCTGATGAGCCTTTGACTTCTCAACCAGCTACTCTCTGATCTATTGTAGTTCAACTAGGTTATTCATTCTTCTTATGATGTCATTCTCTTCATCTCATTCTTCTTACAAGAATTTAGCCACAGGGAGAATCAACTGGATAGGGAAAACAACATCAGTGCCATAAACCAGTTTAAATGGAGAATTCCCTATGGACTTTTTGATGGTAGCTCTATCAGCACATAGTGCAAACTTCAGCTTGGAATCCCAGCTCTTTTTGTTTTCCTCTAACAATTTTTTGATTACCCTTATGACACTCTTGTTAGATGATTCTGCCAGGCCATTGCCTTGAGGATAATATGAGGTAGAATGCACCACTTGAATGCTCATGGATTCAGTCATGTCTACCAATTCTTTTGCCTTTAAAGTTGTTGCATTATCAGTGACTAGTTTGGTTGGGCAACCAAATCTAGTGAAAATATTCTCATTCAAGAACTTTATGACAACTTGATGATTGGCATTCATAGTGGGTATAGCCTTAATCCACTTGGCGAAATAATCAGTGGCTACTAAGATCCATTTGTGTTGGCCACCGGAATGTGGGTTATTCTCACCTATAAAGTCCAAGCCCCACTACTGGAAGGGACCATTGACATGTACTGGCTTCAAGGGCAGAGATTTTCGCTACTATCTTCTTGAAAACCTCTGACACTTTTCATAGGCTTTAAAAAAAGAAAACACATCAAAGAACAAAGTTGGCCAATAATACCCAACCCTCAGGATTTTGTGGGCTGTGGTTTTCCAATAATAATGCCTTCCACAGATGCTAGAATGGAACTGGTGTATGACTTCCACAACTTGTTCTTTATCTAGACATCTTAAGAGGCTTTCCAATGGATCTTTCCAATAAAGCAAATTTTTATTAATGCAAAATTTTGCTGATCTAAGTTTAATGGCCCAGGCTTGACTTGAGCTAAGCCATAGAGGTACTTTTAGCTTCTGCAAAAAATGAACTATGCTAGAATACCATTCACATGTGGCTAGATTTTCAGCCAAAGACTGACTCTGCTTTTGCTCTTCTATTTCTCCCTCTATTTGCTCATCACTTAAATTTAGACCAATGGAATTTATGTCTAACAAGCTATAATTTTCATCAGCCATAAGTTTAGCCAAGCTCTAGCCTTTGACAAGCTTTGTGGGCTTCACCTCTATGTTAGACTCTATGAATTTTGCAATCCATCTAGCTCTCTTTCCATCAATATCTAGCTAAGTTAAGACATCCTTTACTAAGGTTGAAGGTACATATGCAACCACATTGGAATGTAGAATATAAATATTGAATGCCTTTGAATATTTTATGAGAGCATGATCCGAATTGGATCCTCAAACAATTCCATGATTATTAAGAATGAATGACAGAATTCAAGAAATCTTGTAGATATCAGAAATAACCTCTGAATAATGGTAATTTGTGGCCAGCACGGAGTGACGAGGACATTCAGTCAAAGCACGCTGACTGTTGGCCCATGGAGGCTGTGCATGGCACAAAAATGGCAGTTGGGAAGCTCAAACCAAAAAACGGAGGCTGTTTCTGGTACGCGATTAGTGCAAAAACCCCTCGAGAAGGAAGCGCTGCGAGTGCTCAGTCAGAAGGGAAACCAGAAAACCATGGGAAAGCGCTAAAACCGACAGGCAGGTCCCGCGCTCAAAAATTGGCGGAATATCGGAGGCATTTCGAGCGGTAAGTGGGTTTAGCCAAAGACCCAGCAATTCCATACACTGAGTGACGCGTGTCTACCGGGGAGAGAGAAAAACTGCTTACATCGCGGACTAATGGTCGAGCAACTCAACCATGCGATATAAGTGAAGACTGTAGGATCTAGGCGCTCCAGATCAAACGGTGGAGGTTCAACCCAATGGATGACCAGAACTGAGGGAGAAATAAGCTACGGTGAATGAAGATTTGAGGTTCGATTTGACCAATGAGTCGACAGAAGGATCCATTTTGCAGGCATCTGGGAAATAACGGAAAAAAAAAAGACAGTTCAGGAAGAACTGATACTCAGTTCGCAAGAATACAGGTGGCCACCTCTCTGCAAAGGTTATACAACAATGTTGATGCAGGGCAGAGAAGTCCTAGTGGATAGAGGCAAGCCATCAAGAGAGTCAGGAAGCTGAAACGAAAGGTTAGGGAATGAATTGATTTTAAAGCCATGAGCTGAGAGAGACAAGATAGAGAGATAGTGAGGCAGAGAATTAGTGAAGAAGCCGAAGGCTGAGAGACACAGAAAGAAAGGCAAAATTGCAGAGAACAGAGAATCCAAGCTGACCATCAGAGTAAGGGTACTGTTGAGTAGATAGAGACCAATTGAGGTCAAAATCAGTGAGGGGAGTCTATGAACTCTAAGGAATTGGGAATTCCAAGTGCCATCCTACTGATCATCCTCTGTCAAGTGAGACTCAGATTGAGCTCCTTATTGTAAGACTCTTCTTTAAAAACATAATAAAAAGACCACCATTGAAAGCTGGACCAAGAGACGTAGCCCAGGAGGATTGGGTGAACTCCTTATTAAATTTTGTTGTGTTTCTATTTTTCTTACTGTGATCTCTTACTGTTTCAAGTGTCTGCTTATTTTGAAATCTTATCGATCTGTTGCCTAAGATAATATAGACACACACACCAGTACATGAGTCTATAATACCTTCATTAATTTCCTGAGGTCACCTAGGGGTGATTTCAGATCAAGTGGTATCAGATCTATAGGTTGTTAAGGCTAGACAAGCTTATGCTAGTTTTAGTTGTTGAATATTATATCAAAGCTCAAATTAGAAGAAGGAGAGTTGGCCGAAACTAATCCTGAAATTGGAAGAGTCTATCCTCAGAAGATAATGTTGGAGGAAGGTTCTATGGGGCCAGATCCTCAATTTATAGATAGTTTCTTGGCCATAAGGTCCATGGTAGAGGAAATGTATAAGGACATTAGAAAACATAAATATGAAGATTCATCGAGCTCCAAACAAGATAAAGGAGAAGAAGAGTCTCTCCTCCATGACCACTTAAAAGGAAAATGGAAAGAAGAAAGCTTTCTCACACCTCCTAATAGCCTTAAACATAAAAAGAAGACATCTTTGATTAAACTAGATGTTAAATTTGATTTACCCATATATGATGGAGAGTTGAATGCAAAAAAGCTAGACAATTGGATCAGACAAATTGATGTTTATTGAAGAGTGCAGAGTATTGATTCAGACAAGAACAAGATTCAGCTGGCCAGCCTATGCCTTGGAGGCACTGCCTTGGTTTGGTGGGAAGGTAGGACCCAAGTTGACATGAAGAGACATGGTAAGACTCTTTCTATCTGGAGTGAATTTGTTTCTACAATAAAAAAATAGTTCTATCCACTGGCCTACATGCAACAAGCCAAGATGAGCTGGTAAACTCTTCGACAATTAAAAGGGCAAAGTGTACAAGGTTACACCCAAGAATTTAGGAAGAGAGCTTTGATTCTAGGAATCTCATTAGACTCACATGAGACTCTGTTGAAGTACATTAGTGGTCTACATAGCTACATGAGGCACACTATCCTCATGTTTAATCCCAGCAGTATAGATGTCGTATCTGTTCAAGCTACGCATCTAGAAGTTAGAGGAAAGAATGGAAACCCAGAAGTTGGGGGATCATCCCAACCCACTGCAAGCAAGAATAAGAAGAAAAGAAAATAGAAATGGAAAGCAGGGAAGGCCAAGACTACACATAAAAGCAAGTATTCATGCACTCCCTATAAGAAGGATGGGCATGATGATAAGCATTGTTGGATTCTGCATCCAGAGTTGAGCCTAAGAAGTTCGAGGGCAAGAAGAAGAAGACTGCTGCAACTATTCAGAAATATTTGGGGTCGAACTCACGATATGAAACAACCATTGCAGCCACATGTATAAAAGGTAAGAATTCTAAAGCATCTACTACTAATTCTGCACAATCTACTATTGATGAAGAAAATGAGAGAAAAAGACATGAGCTTTTCCATATTCGAGTTATTTCAAAACATCAAAAGATTGATACTTTGTTTGATAGTGGCTCACAAGTAAATTTAATTTCTGAAGCAATTGTAAATAATTTAGGATTACTGACTACACCTCATAAGAAACCATACCCATTATGATTGTTAATTGATAAAGCACAACTACAAGTGACTAGACAATGCAAACTCAAGTTTTCTTTTGGACCAACATTTGTAGATGAGGTTGAGTTAGACATAATTCCTTTGGATATATGTGGAATTGTTTTAGGAAGTCCTTACTTGTATGATAGAAAATATATTTTCTATAGAGATGAGAACAAGTGTCTACTCGTTAAAGATGGAATCAAATACTTTGTAAGAGCTCATAAGCTCAAGAATAATTATACTCTCATAAACTCAGGGCAGATGAAACAAATTATAAATTCACGTAAACAATTTTTACTGATGGTTGTAAAGGAAAAGAAACTTGATAAAACCAATGTATTTGAGGGCTATGATGCTAAATAGCAAGCTGATTTAGAAAAAGTTGTTTCAGAGTATGATATCTTGTTTCAAGAACCTAAAGGTCTGCCACACAAAAAGGAAATATTGCATGATATTAATTTGTAGCAAGATGCTCCATTGCCTAACATTGGAATGTACAGGTTGTCCACTTTAGAAAATGTAGAAATCAAGAAGGAGCTGCAGGAGTTGCTCGAGAAGGGGTTCATCAAACCTAGCACATCACCATGTGGGTCTCCAATCATTTTTGTGAGAAAGAAAGATGGCTTGTGGAGAATGTACATTGATTACCGAGAAATGAATAAGATAACAATAAAAAATTGTTATCCCCTTCCTTGCATAGATGATCTATTAGATCAATTGAAAGAAGTTGTTTATTTTTCCAAGTTAGACTTGCATAGTGGACATCATCAGGTCAGACTTGTAGAACAAAATGCATGGAAGAGTACTTTCAAAACAAAGCAGGAATTGTATGAGTGGCTAGTTATGCCTTTTGGCTTAACTAATGCTCCTGCTACTTTCATGAGAATAATGAATGATGTACTCAAACCTTTTCTTGATGATTTTGTTATTGTATATCTAGTTGACATTATGATATTTAGCAAAACATGGGGAGAACATTTAAAGCATGTTAAGCAGACACTAGATGTTTTGAAAAGAGAAAAACTTTATGTTAAACTCTCAAAATTTGAATTTGGCAAAACATCTTTGAATTATTTGGGACATATAGTAGGGGGTGGTGAATTGAAGATAGATCCCTCTAAGGCAGCAGTCATTAAAACTAGCCTAAACATAAATCTGCTACACAAGTTAGGAGATTCTTAGGAGCAACACAATATTGGAGAAAGTTTGTTTCTAACTTTTCCTTAATTACAACTCCCTTACATGCTTTAACAAGATTGAACAAGGTGTTTCAGTGGGGAGGCAAACAACAGAAAGCCTTCGACACCTTGAAAGAAAAGATTAGTACAACACTAGTACTAGCACTGCCATACCTTCAAAGGTTGTTTGAGATCCAAATAGATTCCAGTGACTATTCCATGGGAGCAGTGTTGATACAGCATGGTAAACCCATATGTTATCATTTTGAGACATTTAATTCTACAGTAGTTAAGTATCCCACATATGATAAAGAATTGTATGCATTAGTACAAAGTGTGAAAAAGTGGAAACGTTACTTAATGGGCAAAGAAACAGTTATACATACTGATCATCAACCACTTCAATATCTACACTCCCAAACTAAGTTGTAGCTATCAAGACACTATGGATGGATGGGTTTCCTACAAAAATTTCATTTAGTCATCAGATATAAAAAGGGCATACATAATAAAGTTGCAGATATGTTATCTAGACCCATTATAAATGCATCTACTATACTCAAGCATAATTTTGTGTTACATGAGAGCTACATTGAACAATATGCTCAAGATATAGACTTTAAAGATGTATATGCAACTTTAAGTTGAGGCAAATGAGTAGAAGAATTGGATTATCATATTAAGGACTAACTCTTATATCATTGTGGGAAGCTATGCATTCCATAAACTGAAAGAGTAAAGATGATTCGAGAAGCACACACTTCTCTAATATCAGGTCACTTTGGGGTAAGTAAAATAGTTGAACAACTGCAAAGATTTTGTTATTGCCCAAAAATGAATGAGACAGTTTCCAGATATGTAAGAGGGTGTACTATGTGCGCTAAAAGAAAGCCCAGCAATAGAAAACTATGCTTGTACACTCCATTACGAGTTCCTTCTCATACTTGGGAAAGTGTTTCCATGGACTTTGTTGGAGGACTGCCTAAATCTAGGAAAGGTCGTGATTATCTATATGTTGTTATGGAGAGGTTCAGAAAAATGTATATTTTCATACCTTGTAATAAACAGATTACAACTAAACAAACTGCACAAATGTTCTTTCAACATGTATGGGTTTATTTTGGATTACCCACTTCTATTATCTAATCGAGACACCCGATTTGTGGCAAAGTTTTGGTCAAGTCTGTGGGAATTGATGGACACCAAACTGAAGAAAAGAACACCTTTCCATCCATAAACCGATTACCAGACAAAA
This sequence comes from Pinus taeda, assembly GCA_000404065.3. Lineage (NCBI taxonomy): Eukaryota > Viridiplantae > Streptophyta > Pinopsida > Pinales > Pinaceae > Pinus > Pinus taeda. The sequence continues at coordinate 156,849 of APFE030100548.1, forward strand.
GTAGTCAACAGGACAGTGATCCAATTGCTTAGGGGATATTGCAGCAAGCATCCTAAGCTTTGGGATGAACATTTGTGTTATGTGCAACATGCTTATAACCAAGCCAAAAATTCTTCCACACAGATATCTCCTTTTGAGACCTATTTTGGTTTCACACCAAGGTCTCCCTTGGATTTTTTCTTTGGTAAGGACACAATAGTTGAGGGACATAGCGATGTGGACAAGGCAACTAGGTTCATTGAACGAATCCAAGAGATCCATCAGGCAGTACAGGAACAACTGGAAAAGAGCCAGGCCAAATACAAGGCAAGGCATGACAAGCATCAGATGGAGCATAGTTTCCAAGTTGGTGATCAAGTTTGGCTATATATCAGCAAGGACAGGGTGCAAGGTGAAGGTAAAAAGCTAAAACCAATAAGGTATGGACCTTTTAGGATCCTTGAGAAAATTGGTGAGAATGCTTTTCACCTTGATTTTCCAGCTTATATGCACATCTATTCAGTCATCAATGCAGATAGCTTGAGACTATTTGAACCTCCGTTAATTGAAGATCCTGAAGAAGAGAGCCAATTGCCTTTTATTGATGACCTGCTACCTGAATATCGTAATGAATTGCAGGAAGACATAGTTCTGGACAGGAAAGTGAGAACGACGTGTAGGGGACATGTTGAGTACCTCAAAATTGGGCTCAGGGATACAAAGCCAAGCAATGCAAAATTAATAGAGATTGGATAGGTGAGAAAGTTGTACCCTCACTTAGTCGATGCTTGAAATCCAAATTTTGGTGGTCCAAAAGATTTTTCAGTGGGAAGCCCGTGATCTGAATTGGATCCTCAAACAGTTCCATGATTGTTAAGAATGAATGACAGACTTCAAGAAATCTTCTAGCTATCAGAAATAACCTTTGAATAATGGTAATTTGTAGCCAACACAGAGTGATGAGGACTTTCGGTCAAAGCGTGCTGGCTGTTGGCCCATGGAGACTGTGCATTGAACAAAAATGGCAATTGGGAATCTCAAACCCAGAAACAGAGGTTGTTTTTGATACGCGATTGCTGGGTAAAATCCATCAAGAAGGAAGCACCCAAAGCGCTCATTCACAAGGGAAACTAGAAAACCATGGGGAAGCGCTAAAATTGACAGGTGGGTCCCGCGCTCAAAAACTAGCGGAATATCGGAGGAATTTTGGGTGGTATGTGGGTTTGGCTGAAGAACCAGTGATTCCATATACTGAGTGATTCGTGTCTGGCAAGGAGAGAGAAAAGCCGCTTACATCGTGGACTAATGGTTGAGCAACTCAACCGCCCGATATAATCGAAGACCGTAGGATTTGGGGGCTCCAGATCAAACAGCAGAGGTTCAACCCAATGGATGACAGGACCCAAGGGAGAAATAAGCTATGACGCATAAAGATTTGAAGTTCGATTTGACCAATGAGTTGACAGAAGGATCCGTTTTGTTGGCATCTGGGATATAACGGAAAAAAATAACCGTTCAGGAAGAACTCACACTCAGTTCGCAAGAAGATAGGTGGCCACTTATCTGCGAAGCGTTACGCAGCAATGATGATTCAGGGCAGAGAAGTCCCAATAGGCAGAGGCATGCGATCTAGACAGTCAGGAAGCCAGAACGAGTAGTCAGGGAATGAACTAGTAAGCCACGAGTTCACAGAGACATGAAAAAGAGATAGTGAGGCAAAAAAATAGTGAAGAAGCAGAAGGCTGAGAGACACATAACGAAAGGAAAAATTGCAGAGAACAGAGAAGCCCAGCTAACCATCAGACTAAGGGTAGTGTCGAGTAGACAGAGACCAATTGAGGTCAAAATTCAGTAAGGGGAGTCTGTGAACTCTAAGGACTTGGGAATTCCAAGTGCCATCCTATTGATCATCCTCTGTCAAGTGAGACTCAGATTGAGCTCCTTATTGTAAGACACTACTTTGAAAACATAATATAAAGGCCACCACTAAAAGCTAGACCAGGAGACATAGCCCAGGAGGATTAGGTGAACTCCTTATTAAATTTTGTTGTGTTTGTGTTTTGCTTATTGTGATCTCTTACTGTTTTAAGTGTATGTTTATTTTGCAATCTTATCAATCCATTTCCTAAGATAACATAGACACACACACACCAGCACGAGCCTATAATACCTTCATTAATTTCCTGAGGTCAGCTAGGGGGTGATTTCAGATCAGAGCATAATCCTTTTTTTCAGTAAGGTCATACCTTAATTCAACATTCCTTAAAGTTTTGCTGAAAACGGCCATGGTGCTCTATGCCTTCATCATTTTTCTACAACATAACTACTGCAAGTGTATCATAAGAGGCAAAAGAGAAGATACAAAACTCAGTGTAATCTGGACTGATTAGAGTGGGATCTTCCATGATAGCTTGCTTGATGGCTTCAAAAGAGCTTCTTGAAGCATCTGTCCATTTTATTTCTAATCCTTTCTTTAGCATTGAAGTGAAGTGCTTTACAAGCTCTGCAAAGTTTGGAATGAACCCTTGTTGGATCAATCTTCACACCTTCAATAGAAACAATATGTGCCAGAAGTTTGCCATCTTCTAGAGAAAACTGTGACCTCTTTCGGTTCACTGAAATTCCAAATTGTCTGCACTTTAGGAAGACCTTCTTCAAATGTTGTAAATGGTCTTTGTGGCTGCTAGAGAAGATTGTTATGTCATAAAGATAAATAAGGACAAACTTGTCCTTCTCTCCCACGAAGGCTATGTCCATGGCCCTCTGAAAAGTAGCCCCAACATTCATCAGTTTGAAAGGCATTTTGGAGTACATGAAAGTTCCCCAAGTAGTAGTGAAGGCGATATTTTCCTAATCTTATGGATGTAAAACAACCTAATTGTAACCTAACAATCCATCTAAGAAAGACATGACTCTAGCCCCTATAACACTTTGTAGCAAGTGTTCCATCTTAGGCAAGGGGTAGTTATCTTTTTTAAAGCACTTATTCAAATTTCTGGAGTCAACACAAAGCTTGATTTCTCCATTTTTCTTTCTCACTACCACAAGGTTAGCTATCCATTTTGAATACCTTAGGGGAACTATGATTTTGGCATCCAACAGCTTCTTGATCTCTTTCTCAATCAAAGTCAATAAGAGAGGGCTGATAGGTCTTAATTTCTCCTTAAAAGGGGTAGTGTTCTTTCCCAGTGAAATCTTGTGCTGAATGATGTTTGTATCATAGGTTTTGAGATCACTGTATTTCCAAGCAAAAACATCAACGAATTGCTTCATGAGGGTGCAATACTCGGAATTATGGGTAGAAGAGAAATGAGTGGATAGATTAATGAATTTTGGATGGGTTGGGCTCCCTATATTATGTTTATAAACAACAGACTCATTTTCTATTTTAGCAGGCTTATAAGGCACATCGTTATGGTCGATCAATTTCTCTAGAGGCACCAATCCTTTTGGTATATGATTACTATGCAACTGGACGATGCTTCCTCGGCCGACATCATTTTTTAGCTTGGACTGGCTGCATTCTTCCATGGTTTCATTTTCTTGGTCAACGTGCATTTCAACAAATTCCTCAACGACTTGTAAAAACATGTTAATTTCCTCCTCGTATTCAAAACCTCTCCAATATTTGACATTGTCGGGTAGAGATAGTATAAATTTTACCTGCCCTTCATATGTCAATTTAGGAGGGAAAGGAGGAATAAACGTGCTAGCAGACACGATAAGGGAGTTAGAAAGTTGGTTCTTCATTCTCAGAATATAAGAAATGCTAAAATTATTAAAATAATCCTTAAGCCTCCATACCTCATCTCTATATGCTTTTAGCCTTGGATGTTTTTCTTGGAACACTTTATTCACCTGCTAAATGATGAGGTCTGCATATCTAAACACTTTTATGCCTTTTATACCCATTTCTTTAGGACCGCTTAAGCCCAAAATCAAAGCTTCGTATTCTGCTATGTTATTTGTGACATACAAGTTTAATTTTAAAGATAAATGAATGTATTCTTGTGCGGGGGACACAAGGACTACACTTGCCCCAGTAGCTTCCTTAGAGCAACCTCCATCAAAGAACATGTCCCAAATCTGTGGGCCTTCTTGCTCAGCAATTTGGAAAACTGGTTTTTGAAGCTGTGTGGAGGCCAATTGGGATTCTTCAATATGAAGAATAAATGCTCCAAAATTAGTGTCAACAACATATATGGGATGATTAGTGGGATTCCTTTCATTGCTGATGATATAATCCAACTGATATTCTTTATATAATCTCTTTCTCTCACCTCTAAAAATTGGGACAGTAGCATAGGACAGATCATTTTGTAATGATCCACCTAATATCTTGACCCAACCTCTGGAAAGTAACATGCCAAAATTGGGGGGTGCATCTGATACCACAATATCCATCATCATGCTTTTCATAGGCAGCTGAGAGAAAGTGATGGCTAGGTCCTTGATTAATCCTAGACACATCATTTTTCTAGAGTCAAAGAGAACAAGTCATGAGAAGGCTTGGTGATGTCACGACCCAACTCATCCATGACAGCCTTAGGCATTAGATTATGGTTGGCTCCATTGTCCAAAAGGAAATTATGAAGGATTTTTTCATGAATAGTCAAAGAGACATAGAATGATGGGGAGCTGTCTTCAGAATTTTCAATCATTGGGCTAAGAATAATAGCTAGCTTGTCATCTTGCAGATTTACATAGTCAATGGAGGCTTGGATGGCTTTAGCCTCAAGGGCCTCAAGGATGGATCTTTTGAAGGACTCATACTTCACTAGTTCAATTAGAGGCATAGGTATTCTTAGCTTCTGAATTTCTGATTGAAAACTGAAAGGAGAAGGAGACTTGTCAAGGCCTCTTACCTCATGAGTTGGAGCTTTGAGGATGATGGGATCAACTACTGGTTGCTTTTTCTTATTATCTTGTTGTACTGCAGGGACAGCAGCTCTTAAAACAAGATTTTCCTTGGTATTATTGATCTTTGACCTCAGATTAGATATGTGTTGATCTTCAGTTTGCAGAATAGCTTCCCCATCCCATTCTTGGTTGATCTAGTCATTGAATAGTGACTTTTCATAGGCAGCTGGGGTCAAAAAGGAAGCATTGCCTTTGTCTTCTAGACAATGGATCTCATCATCTTCTTCAAATTTCTCTTCTTCCATGACTGCATTTGGAAGAGGAGTCTTCACCCTTTGGTCTTCATTGGCATCTTCATTTCTTTGCAAAATCTGCAACTGCTTATTAGTTCTTCTATATGGATTTGGATTTGGATTTCTAGGACCAAAGGTATTAGGCACTCTTCCATTACCCTGGCACTGCTCAACCTTTAATTTGGAGATTTCAGAGGCTAATCACTCTATCATTTAGGTCACTTTGTCTGTCTTAGAATCATAGGATGATGAAGAATCACCCCTCTATCTTCTTGTATCAACATTTCCCTTGAACTTCTCTACAACCATGATGTTTTATTCCACTTTGAAGGCTGCATCTTGCATGTCAGCTAGAGTAGAACATCACCTCTCCCTCAACAGTAAGCAAAAGTGAGAGTCAAAAGCACTGGCATAGGTGAGTTTAGCAAAGGTGGTAGTGGCTTTTACATCAGTTGGTATCTTGTTGTACATATTGTTAACCCTCTTATTAAAATCAGAGAGAAACTCACTATTTTCCCTCTTTAAGTTCCCAAACTCAGTGTGGTAGTAGAGGAGATCCTTCTTATCCCCCCAATGCTTTAGGAATGCATCATCTAAAGCTTCAATATCTGCTATATATCTTGGGGTTAGTTCTCTAAACCACTTTCTAGCCTCTCCATCTAGGCCTTAGATAAAGACTCTCATCCACATATCATCTTCACTAATGTCCAGATTATCAGCATAGCTATAGAATGACTAAAGATGTTCTTTAGCAGTAACACCTTCAGTCCTAGTGAACTTAGGCCTATATTTCTTATATTCTCTAGTAGGCATGGCATTCAAAGGAGTGGGCAGTATTAGAGGTCCATACCTAGCAGCTATGATTCTTTCCATTTTGGTAGGTGCTTGTGGACCTGCCATAGCTGTGGTGGCTAACAAAGTACTGGCAGTCTAAATGATAGAGGGCTGAGGAGTGATTGATAGGACTAAAGGAGTATGATGGATAGGAGGTGAGGTTTCCCTTGGGCTTACAACAAAAGGAGAATCTGAAGAACAAGGAGCTTTATAAATCTCTGCGATTTCTTCTTCACTACTAGTATTAGATGCTATACTCTCAACATGTATTTGTTCAATTGCAATCCTTTCTTGAATAGATATAGAAGATTGTTTAGGTTTACCTAAACTTGATGCTCCTTTCGGCAATACCTTTATCTCTTTGATGATTTTTTCAGGGTCAGGTACTAGGTCAACTTGTAGTTTCTGAGGATTTCTCCGAGTATGCCTCACAAAGTAAGCCAGAACGATGATGTGGAGTTGCGAAGAGGTTCAACCTCTAGTAGAGTCACCAGATAGATGATTACAACCAAAAAAGGTGCCCAAACTTTGTCTATCATCAAAGCTAGATCTCTGTTGTTTCCCACGGAAGCTGAGCTTTAGTTTCCTCTCACCGACAATGGTGCCAATTATGTTATCACTTGAAGAAACTCTCCTAGGTTGTAGCTCAAAGATGCCTGGTAACATGTAATCTTCAATATTGTTATCAGAACTATTGGAATGGATGATGGTTTGGATCAATTCAGATAACCATTTCAACTCTATTCTCACTCAAGACATGCATGAAAACTCTCACCAATACAAGGCTTTAAACCACTAATCCTCAATAATTTATAGATTCAATGGATAGATGGAGAATACTGACTATACTAGCAGATTGCATACATAAACATAAATGAATGGCTAGCTACAGGTAGCAAAAGAAAATACTGACTGTACCAGCAGATGCATATATGACCACATACAAATGGCTAGCTACAAGCAATAAATAAGCTTGAAAATCTAATTCATCGAAGTAGAGATAAGATGAGAGTTATTTGGCCTTAGACACAAAAGGAAGCATGAACAGACTATTCAAGTGCAAGCATAGAACAACAAAGAGAATGGACATTGAAATATAATAGCAAAAGAAGCTTATATTGCTAGAATGAAGATAAGAAGCTTGAAGGAATAGAGGAGTAACAACTTGCAGAAGTTGAACCCTTGTTACATCTACTTTCACCCTATCATAGGCCTTTTACAATGATTCTGAGCTCTCAAAGGCTCAGAGTCTTAATCTATCCACTCTATCCCTTAACTATTTGATTCCCTTTATGGGCAAGCATGGCTCGGAGGTTCTCACCTTCTGACAAAGGAACAACCACATTCATATATTTTGGCTGTGTTGGCAGGGAGCTCTCTCGTGCCAAAGATGCTCCATGATGTTTGTTTGATGAGTTGCGCTAGGCTATTGATGTGTTGTGCTGCCCCATGATGTTTCTGTTTCGGGCTAGTTACATTATCTGCTCCATGACTGCTTTGTCAGTTTGTGATGAGTTCTACATGCTCTGGCCCTTTAAATTCCCCTTATGGACTTTTTTATTTCCTTTTTGGTCTCTGTATTCCTTTCCAGTCTCTATCTCCTTTTGAATGATGTAATGGCTATTCGGGCCTCTGTGATCTCTTTAAAATGCTTAGAGTGATTGTTTTCCTATTAAACACAGAAAAACATAGCGACATAGTATAAATCCTACGAAGATGTTCCTTTCGGACTTAAAAAATCCTTAGATATGGCTTATTCTCCTCTCGGGTCCAACCTTGTAGTGACAACACATCTCCGCCATTGATCTGGGAGTCCTAGATCCAATCATGGTGATCCATTACGGGCGCCTCTTTTGTACTAGAGTTAACTACCCATTCAGGGCGGTTTTCTCTCTGCTCATCTTGGACACATGGTGGCTGTTGTATGGCATCAGGCAGAGCTCAGCTTAAACCACTTAGTACCCACAACCCGCCGGAAATCCTACCTCTTTCGCGATTTCTTTGTGTTTCAAAAATGCACCAAAACATTGAAAATTATTAAAAAATGGACTTTGGTGGACTTCAAAAATTATATTTCTCACTTCATGGACCCTTTTGGGTCCAAGCTTCATCGCAATTAGCGCTACCATGTTTCCCTTTGTATTTCGTTAAAATACGAAGTACACAAAATACATTGAAAATGGGCCTTCCCGCAGACTTCAAAATTTATGAAATCTCATATATAATGCCACCGAGTCCATTGATCAGGTCGCACATATGGTTGTGCATAGGCCCCGCCCATGGTATAATGTCGATGCGATATAGTGATGTGATAAATTGCAATTACGCGTCACTCACTCCCCAGGTCCTTCATATAACATGGCATTTTCTCCCTGCCGATAGCGATATCGCCGATATTGGTGATCGACATATTGACCCGCCTGATCTCATCGCGACTCTACTCTGACTGCCTGTGATAGCCACCACCGATGCCATTAGCCACTTAGATTTGGGCCATTGACCAGGCAAATCTAACGGCAGCTCTGCGTTGCCATGTTTATTGTTGCAATACTTTGTTTTTTCAATGTTTTGGAGTGTTTTAGCCTCCCGATAGTGTTTTTCCGCCCTTCCAAGGGCTCTCGGCGTGTGATGGTTTCACTCTTTGGATGATCTTAGTGAATATTTTGAATACTTTAAGAGCAAATTGGGATCAATTGGCATGATTTTGCTGGTTTATGGAGACCTTCAAGAGAATATTTTGATCCATTTTTGGGGCCATTTGCCCACAAGGCTAACAGTTATGAATATTGTTAAATATTTTTTTAAATGTATATATGTTTAAGTAATATATTAATTCTTTCTATTACTAATAACAATTAGTCAAGGTCCAACTTAACTCAATATCTACTAAGTGAGGAGAGGGATCAAATGTCTTTAACTTTAAAATAAACTTTGAACTTAAGAGATTTGATCCCTCTCTGTGCTTGGAAGATCTAGAGTTAAGATGCATCTTGGTTTGTTCAATTATTAATAATTAAATTTATTATTTTCTTATTTTATTTTATTTTAATGCTTTTGTAATTTGATTGAGTCAAAATGTTTACATAACATGACTAGACATAACAACATCTCTTCTATATTGGGTTGGAATGTACCTTCTAGCACAATAATAACTCAGAGCGCCTATGTTAATTTCTATGAAAACAAAAATTCTCCATAAGGTAAACATTTTTGGGAAATAAATAACCACTTAAAAGAATACTTATATATTCTTGATAGTGTTGGATCTTGAGATTCACGACATGCTATGATGTGTTGCAAATCTTGGGAAGATCTAAATGGGTTATATTTATCGTTTAGCAAATAGAAAGGTTCGAGTTCAAATTTCAATAACAATTATCCTTCTCTCAGGAAAGATGGCTTGCATTTGACGCTCTCGTGTTGTCAATTTACTTTATTTTTTTTATCAAACAACGACTGATGTAAGATGATTTTGCAACAAATAGGTGAACCATATTTTTTTGTTTTATGAAAATTATATATGACTATGAAATTGAGACTTGAAAAATTTAGTGATAACAAACCTAAATTATACATTCAAGTCACATGCATCTCATTTTCCACTTTAAGTGTCACAAGAAAATAAATAACATGTTGAATTATGTCATAGTCATAGAGTTAAATCCTCATGCTGCTTTTTGCTTAGTTTTCCTTTAATGATCAGTTGAAATTGAACAAACAACATAATCAAAACTACATATGATTCAGGAAATGGTTCATGTTTGACTTCCTTTAAGTGTTCTTCATGAACACGAGGTACACACAATTATCCTTTAAATTTGTGTTAGATATGCCTCAGGGTAGCTATTAATTAGAGAGTGGTTTGGGATCAAGGTTGGTGGGAAACACCATTACATTATGTCTTTTACTGGGTTTCATTTTCACTGATTTTGAGTAGAAGCATGCATAACCCTTGGGCTTGACATAAAAGTTATGGAAAATAAAATATGGATGAAAATGAAGTATTATAATTTATTTAACTTAAAGGAGCAATTAAGAATTCCTTTAAGATGAGTAAACCTGGTGGATGATTGAGAAATTAAGAATTCAACAATTAGAAAACATATAATTCTAAAATTTTCTAGTTCCTTTAGAACCATTGTAATATGTATGAACAAATCCAAGATACTCTTTAAGGTAGCTTGATAGATCTTGTAAAACTAAAAAAAATGATCATACTAATGCGATAATTCATTTCAGCCAAAATCATTAAACAATTCTACATAAATTTACACCACATATCAAGTTCATAACTCAAAATGTCATGAAAATTGCATAAGCTTGCCTTCCATTACTAGTACTTTCCAAAATAGATGTGACATGAACACATACATGATGAGAGAAATAGGAAACCCAAAAGTTACGTTAGAATTGTTCCCCATAATTTCTTCAACTCCTAGAAATTCAACAATGTTTTTGGCAAAGTTTCCCCTACAACCAATATTTTACCCCTTTTTTACATTTCAAAATGAGGCCTATATATAGGCACTCCAAAGGCTTGGACATTCTCTAAACTACTAGTGTTATATGAGAAACCACTCAATATTATTACAAAATTTCCAAATACATTGTAACTAACATATTCGAGAAGCTTCCTTTGAAAATTTTATCTTGGTTGGGATTCATCTTCCTTCTTACTCTTAGTTCTCACTGTATCGAGTGCTACATCAACTTGGATGCCCAAGGATGACTAAAGTAATTTCCTTTCCTGCTTTCCAACATAGAGGTTTCTCTTATCCTCATTATTGCCTCTCTCCCTCTCTCTCTCTCTCTCTCTATATATATATATATCACTTACCATCCACTCTTCCTTAGTTGGTACATCTCCCAACCAAGATTTTATTATCGCCATTTCCATATCTACGATGGGCCCATATATAATTTTTCCTTGATCTTTGAAGAATAATTTCAACATGTACAAGAGTTCAAAAAGTTTCTTATAAATATCTCCAAGGATTTGAGCTTGTTGAATGTGCTCCTTGTCTTTAGTATCACTTTGATCATCCTTGGTGAGACATAGACTATCCCGGATAAACTCCTTAGGAAACAGATTTTTGTGTTCATTGAAGAATGTCGACAGACCCATCTTATGTAATCCTTCAAATATTTCTTTAAATTTCTCCACCTCTTCAGCCATGATGCAAACCTTTTGTTCCATCTTCCCTAGTGCTTCCTCTCTAGACGAGATGCTCTAATAGTCAAGTGAGAGTGATAAAAAATTTCCTTCCTACCCTCTTTTTTGGTCATCTGATTAAAAAAATTGGGTATTACATTGAATTTGAGAAAGGGTGCTCCAACATGTTCTTTATGCATCTCTATATCTTTATAAGTCATTTTGACCATCTTGATATTTTCCTGCACCAATTCCAGCTCCTCCCATTTCTTACTAATTATTTCAATAACTTTCTCCCAGATTATTTCTTTGGCTCTTTTCGCTGAGACTTTCACTATCCTCCACTTGTAGTTATGAATGGATTTATAGTCCTCTGATATATTGTTTCACTCGAAGCAGTTCCACTTTTGTTTTCTTCAGCTTCTATCTCAAATCTGAAGAATATGGTTATGATACCTTAAATTCTTCTCCTTTAGCATTTGCATAATCCCTGTCGAGAGAAAAATAAGCCATTATGTTGAATGAAATTCAGAATTTGGAGATAAGAAGCGAAATTCCATGTGTCTTAATGTTGCGGGGAAATTGTTACCCTAAATATTTGATGACTTTCAAAGGCTAAGTTACCGGAAATGCCTGAAGAAATTCCCAGAAACGCAGATCCCCATTTTTGAAACGGAAACAGATACAATCCTTCTATGAAATGCCATAAAAACCTTTTTGTGCCATTTCAAAAAAATCGAAACTTCGAACTCAGAAGTAGATACGTTTCCAAGGGTTTTAATTTTTTTGGATCTATTTCCATATTTAAATCATTATCATAATCCACCCTTAAAATGTTAAAACACATGAAATTTTTTTCAAAAATTTATACAAACAGAAAAAGATAGATGTTCAAATATACAAACATAAGGGTTTGATTAATGTCTTCATAAAGAGATTTATTTGAGCACTAATTTTCAGTTTGGTTAAGGTTTTTTTAATTGTCACTTATTTTTCTCTTGATTTTGTAGATCCCTTCAATATAACGAATCTTCTCTAGCCAGTATTTTGCCTACATATAGTCAAGAGACCAAGCTAACATTGAGAAGATTGAAATGTTAAAATAGGTGTTCACAGAATATCCCAATGATCCCATTGGAATTTTAATTGTCATGCAAGGAAGATAGATAACATATTCCATGCATGACATAATCTTTGAAGGAGTTGGACCCGAAAGCACAAAGGTTGTAGCATTTCTGATTACATTATTAATGATGATGATAATATGTTGAATGTTATAATAAACACTAATGATGATGACAATGTTTATGATGAATTGATGATGATGATTTGTTTATGTTGAATTCATGTTGATGATTATGTAATTTTAGATATAGAATCTAGATTCTAAAAGATGAATGCTAATATGTGTGTGTCTGTGTGTGTCGTTTCCTTGTTGTATCGTATCCAGATTTTTTGAATATTTGTCGTATATGTTTCAAACCCTGTATGTGTGTTTGTTCCCATGTCCATTTTAGTGAAAATTAGTTCAAAGGTGATACTTTGTATCATGAGAGTATAATTTTAGGTCCTACGCTTGAACTATGCAATTTTGAAAGGTGTAGCGGCACTTCTAGCCTATTTTAGGAAACTCAATTTTTCGTGTGCTATAGAATTTCTCTCAGGGTTAGGATTTTTGAAAGCGTTGTTTAATCCACTAGAAGGAAGATTTAAAGAAATCATAATCATCCTTATGTAGAAACGTGAGGTCCCCTAAAGAGATCAATTCTTGGTGCACTCGAAACATAACCTGGATTTACAGATCTTATGCTCAGATCATGTTGTATCGAACTATTTTAAAAGCTTGTGATTTGTATGATTGATATCTAAATAGGCCACTCTTCACCTTCATTATGCTTTTAGAGTTTGTCCACCATGTGTAATAAATGTCTTAGGCCAACCTCAATGATGATGTCATACTACACCAATGGGATGTGAGGTACAACTCACATGGGACACATTAACCAATTATCATGCCCTACAGGGCACATGACATACTCTCGCATAGTAGAGTTAATACCCATGAAAGATATTGAGGTGGTGCAGAAGCGACAAGGGGTCACCACATGTCCATATCTGCAACCCCTAGCTCGGATATCCATCGTGCATATTTCTAATGTGAAACTTGTCATGGCCATATGATAGGAGACTACCTCCACCATATGATAGTGTGTAATATCTACTATATAAAGGATTTTGTGATGTCAAGGTGATGTGTTCGGTAGTAACACTAGGCAACATGGGAGGAAGTGAGTAGGTGGAGTGGAGACATTGCTGCAGATGTGGTAGGTGCCATGGTGTACGAGGTGGATGTAGGGGGAAGGGACACCATGGGTCCATGTGGAGGCTAGCATGGAAAAGGGTGGAAGGTGATCACTAATGTGGCATATCAGTGAGTTGATTGATGTGGGTGAGGATGTAAGGCAGTGTTTCACATAAGGTGGGAGGCAGAAATTCTAGGTTGCAAGGTCATGCAGAAGGACCATGATGGTGACATGTGGCCTACTAAGGATGGCTTATGTGTGTTAACGCACTCACACATCTTAGAGGCATGGGAGAGTGGGAAACATTTTATCATTGGTCACTCCTGCTATTGGATTTAGGTGGTGCACGTCTCCCTCTAGTGCTATTTCTACCCTTCGGCTCTACCCATGGTGGCCTAGTGTGCTTGTGCCTAGGTGTGCCTGCCAGGGCCTAACCCATATGATCTCATTTCAACACTTTCAAAGGGAATGAGGGCATGATGAAATTACATTTGGTACTTTCTAGGACCATTCTCCTTAGCCTTCACTCAATTTCGTGATATTGGCCTAGATTCCATGGGTGTCGTGTAGCTCACACCAGAATTGTCTCTATGGGGGACAACATGCCCCTCCTGTCTATTGAGAACTTTGTAGTTCTAGTGCCTTCTTGACATTGGGTTATGGAGTGTATAGTTCAAGATAATTCCCCATTTGTTCTCATGATTTATTGAAAGGTAATTCCAAACATTATGTTTAAATCATCAAGGCCCGGAGGAAAGCCTTTTTTATTATTATTATGTGAATAACTTTTGGAGGAACCTACCATTTACAGGACTCCCAAGAGGGTCTCCATCCAATTATTCCAATTGATAAATATTGTTATCAAGGACTTGTTGCAATTGAAAGAGGTCAATCCACAAATTATCAAACTTATTATGTTTCCCTTTGTGAGGTTTGGGTGAGTCCCATTTCAGTACATATCGCCAACCCATAGGTCTCATTCCTTCATCTTCTTATCAAATGTATCCTTTGCCTTTTGTTGGTGAGACTCAGCTTTAATCAATAGTTTTTCTCTCTATTGCTAAACCTCTATCATTTGATAGCTCCTTCTCTACATTGGGTTGCTACCAAGTGTTTCCTTCAAAAATTTCACCACTAGCAATCTGAGGTTCATAGGAAATACCACATCCATTCCATACACCAGTTAGTACGGGGACGTGCTGGTATCTCTTTTAGTGTTGATTATGTGTACCCATATGACATATTTTAGATTTTCATCACAATTCATCTTGTTCTTATTTAACATCCTCTTGATAATATTCACCAGATCCTTATTTGTTGACTCTTCTAGTATATTCCCTTGCAGGTAATAAGTTGTGAAATGTAACAACTCTATGTTGTAATATTGACAAAATTTTATCATCTTAAAGGAATTGAAGGCATGGTCACTATCCGTGATAGTCTTCTTGGGAAACCCAAACCTTGAGAAGATGTCATCCTCCAGCAAAGCTGTAACCACATTATCGTCAGCATTGTGAGTTGGGATGGCATCCACCAACTTAGTGAAGTAATTAGTGGCTGTGAGAATATATTTGTGTTGTTTTGTTGAATTTTGATGTATTTCTCTAATGAAATCCAATCCCCACTATTGGAAAAGTGCCTTGACTTTGATCGGTTTCATTGGAAAATACTTAATCTTTTGCTTTCCTGTAATAAGTAACATTTCAAATAGCCTCAAAAAACAACATTTGCATCCTTGAAGAGGGAGGCCAATAGTATCTTTCCCTCCATGTTTTTTGATCTGTGAATTTCCATGACTGATATCCTAAGCGTAATCCTCGACGGAGTTATGATTTGATTTATGATGCTTGGTCCTTGGTTACAAAAGTTAGAATAACCCCAGCAGGATTATTCTAGAACAATCCCTCATTTAGAGTACAGTATTTGATTGTTTTCAATTTCAAAATTCTACGTTTGGCCTTCAATAGCTTGGGTGGCCATTCCAAATTTTGCAAAAAGAAGATGATATCCCAATTCCATGGAGAATTTTGGAATTTTGGGAGTTCCTTCAGGAATGGTTTTTTTGGATTCCGTTTGTTTGGTGGGAAGGGTTTCTGTGGATTCCTTCCCACTCAAAAGAGATGTTCTTATGGATTCTCTCCTCAAGGATGAAGAGGTTCTTGTGGATTCTCTTCATATAAAACATGAGGTTCTTGTTGATTCTCCTTTTCGAAAATATTACAAAGGTCTTCATTAGTGCATGTTTCTAGTGTGACATGATTTGCCTCAGTGAGAACCTTAGCTAGTCCTCGATCAATGACTAGCTTAGTATGATTAATATCCAAATCATATTCTTCCAGTTTTGCTATTCATTTTCTTGGTTTACCATCACTATTATGCTTCACAAGTATTTAGTTTATTGTTGAAGACCACACATATGCTATCACCTAGCAATGTAACACATATTCCCAAAATTCCTTGAAAGTAATTACCATACCAAATGCTTACTTCTCTAAAGTGATTTATTTTAGTTCAACATCTCCTAGGGCACAAGAAGAATGCTATAGGTTGTTCGTATCGTTATTCACTATTTTTTAATGAAACCACTGCTATGGTATGTTTAGATGCAAAGGAAAAAATATGAAATTCTTTAGTGAAATTATGGCTTGCTAGTACTGGGGCATCCATAATGGCCTTCTTGATATGTTCGAATGAGTCTCGATCCTTGAGAGTACACCTAACTTTACTATCCTTCTCTAGCATGTATGTAATGCTTTTAAATAGTTTCATAGAGTTTTCAATGAATTTTCACAAGAAATTGATTTTACATAAGAAGAACTAAACTTCTTTCTTGTTCTGAGGCAATACCAATCTTTGAAATATCTTTTACCCTTTCTGGGTTGATCTTGACACCTTCTTTTGGGAAAATATGTCCCAATAATTTTTCTTCCTTCAATGCAAAGAATTAATTCTTAGGATACAAAGAAAGTCCAAGTTTCTAAAATTGAGGAAAGTTTGTCTCAAATGCTCCAAATGATCTTCGTCTAATTTCAACAAAACATTCATGTCATCTAGATATATAGCTAAGAACGGATTTCTCTCTTACACAAATGTGATGTCCATGGTTATTTGAAAGGTAGCTCCCACATTTGTCAATCCAAAAAGAATTTTATCACACATAAAGGTACCCCATGGTGTTGCGAATGTTGTATTTCTTTGTCCTACGAGTGCACTACTATCTAATTGTAACCCGAGAAGCCATGCATCATAGATATTCTAGATGCTCCTATCACCTTTTGGAAGAAGCAACCCATCTTAGGAAGAGGATAATTATCTTTCAATGAGCAACAGTTTAGGTTCCCAAAATCCACATAGAGCTTGATATCTCCATTCTTCTTTTGGACCGGTAACAAATTGGCCACTCACAGAGAATATCTCAATGGAAAATCTTTCCATCCCACAACTTTTTGATCTACTTTTATATCGTCGAAAATAGGATGGGATTAAATCTCATGAACTTTTGCTCAAAAGGCTTAGTATTCCCTTTCAACAGTATTTTATCTTGAATAATGGAAGTAACATAGGTTTTAAAATCTTTATAGCACCATGTGAAAAAAAAAATGAATTTCTTAAATAAAAGTACCTATCATTATAGCTAAGTTGCAAGTACTTACAAAATTTTAGCTTTTGGGGATTTCCCTTTATGTCGAGGTTATGTTATTCCATATTCTCATCCACTAGCTTAACAACTTCCCTAATCTGTATATCATTTCGATAAAAAAATTTCTCAAGAGGAACGAATTGCTTGGGGATGAAATTATTCTTGAGTTGGATTAATTCATGAACTCTGACCTGATTCAAGAATTTTTTGTTGTCATCTTTGTTGGAGTATGTGCTTTGATCATGCTCAGGTATTTCTTCATTCGAATTGATATTGGTTGCTGAAAACTCATCCACAAGTTCAAGGAACCTCTTTTACTGTTCATCATCTTCAATGACTTGCAAATGCTTGATGTTGTTAGGGACAGATGGTTGTATTGAATTTCCACTTCATGTTTCAATTTCAGATCCGAAGGAGGCTGAAAGATATTTCCTATGACTGCTAAGGCATCAATGAGATGATTACCTTCCATATGTGCAATTGTAATGTCAAAAGCATCAAAATAATTATCAATAACATCCCACACAACGTTTCGCTATCATGACATCATGGGTGCTTGGTGGTATAAACATTTCTCACCTGCTGGATGACTAATTCTAATCTGCAAAAATTGTGATATTCTTCACTCCCATTTTACGAGTTATTTCTAATCCTTTAATTAATGCTTCATATTCAATGACATTGTTGGTTGCATCAAATTCTAGTTTATAACAGAGGGAGATGTTTTTCACTATGGGTGGTATCAAAATTATTACTTCTCCTTTAAATTCCTAAAAAAATAGAACATACTGCACCAAAGAATAGTTTCCACACATGATCGAGTTTTTATGTTGGCTCTTTTATGATAAGATTGATTATTGTCTCGATAACGAGTTTAGCGGTGATTGATAGACTATAAAATCCCATTGATTCTTCTGTGGAATAGATAGTTATGTTCTTGGATTTCCTATCATTGCCAATAACATAAAGAATCTTACTCTCTCTTTAAATCCTACATTATTGTCCTCCCAAGATTGGTATGGTGCCATATGATACATCCATTTTAAATAGTTCCTCCCAACTTTCTAGCCCATGATCTAGAAATGAGCATTTCATAGAAGGCTAGGATGTTGGCTACCACTATATCCATGACAAGACTTGTGTTTGGTATTTGAGTAAGGGAGACTACTAGGTCCTTCATAAGGTCGAGGAACTTTACTCTCCTAGAATTGAATGAGTAGAGGTCATGGTATGGTTTGGTGATATCCAACCCCAAATCTACCATAACCGATTTAGGAATGAGTTTGTGAGACACCACTGAGTCCAACATATAGTTATGTAGAAACTTGTTGTGCACATTCAAGGTAATGTAGAAAGGACAAATATCATTGTCTTGTTCCTCTACATGAGGCCCACAATCGACATGCATGCAATCTTCTTGAATATTGAGAGTGCCTTTGTGGGTGACATTTTTAGATGGAACCATAATTTTATCTATTAGTGGTTGGTAGGTCCGATTCTATGTCAATTGCAATAAAGGGGAAGAAAACTTGATCTTTCTCAGTTCTTGTTCAAGATTAAAGAGACGGTGTGTATTTCATTTGGCCTCCTTCATTTTTTGTGCACAGGGATGTGGGAGGCATAAGGTCCTTGGGTGTCTCCACCTCTCGTATGGAAGATGGGTTTTGGGCCGGAGCGATCTTTCTCTTCTTCACTGTGACCTTGGGTGCTTTTGCTAAGGGTTAAGGAGGTGGGAGGATGTAAGTTTGTGTAGGTTTAGGGTCGGATGATGATACGACAAGTTTATTCGCTCTGCCCCTTTGATTTATGACAATTGATCATGCTTCCATAGGCCACAAGTCACAGGTTCTTCTGATCTCTGCGATCATGAACTCCATTATTTGCTAATATTGAGAAGGTGAGATTGCATCGTCTTCATACCCTTCGCAATTATATGGAAAATGGATTTAAGGTGTTGGAAGGGAATGTATGTAGTCCTTACCGGTGATGTAGAACATAATACTAGGGTCTCCTACCAAATTTATGTCTTCATATTGTGTATATTCATCAATATATTCATCAGTTTGCAGATTAATATCTCTCCTAAAAGGGGGTTGTATAGGTTGTTCTTTTGATCTTCTATCAATGTTCATTTGTTGTGGGTTAAATGGTTTTTGGAAAAAGGGCAAGTTGTGAGGAGGTTGGTTAGGATTCTTTCTGGGCTCTTTAGCCTCACGCTTGGAAACATGGTTAAATAGGTTTATGATCAATTGATTAATCTCCTAGATCCTTTCCTTAGATCGATCCTCATGATAAGTGAGTTGATCAGGTTCCTGTTTTACCTTCTTCCTACCTTTATTTCAATTCCCTCCCCTCTCTCCTTCTAGGTCACGGTTCTTGTCAATTTTCTCTAACCTTCTCAGTTTCCCTATTGTAGTTAAATGTCCTTCTATCTCAACCGCGTTTGAGTCCATATGAGATAGGTTTTGAAGTTGCCTTTCTCTAAGCATGAAAAACAAATATGGCTCAAAAATAGTGGCATATTTCACCATGGTGGTAATGGGGGTGTGCTTTATTTCATTTAGAATCTTGTTGTAGATATTATTGAATCTCTTCGTGAAATCATATACACTTTTAGATGACCTCTTATTCACCGTTGAAAACTTCATGAAGTATTGAAAGTCTCTTTTCTCACCCCCTTGGACTTGAAAGCACTTTCCAAATCATCCTAGGAATGTTGCGAGTTGGGAGAATGGTTTGAAACTATTTTCGTACATCTCCCTCAAGGGTATGTATAAAAAGTCTCATGAAGGCATCTTCATCTTTTACCATGATATTATTCGTGAAGTCTCGGAAAGTGGTGATATATTCTTTAGTGGTTCCTTTCTTCTCACCACTGAAACTAAGGAAACAACTTAAGTTAATTTTTAGGCATATCATGGAGCACCCATGGTAAAGCTAGCGTGGCATATTGTGCCACCATCGAGGCCAAAGATTGAGTGAGCTAGTTTGGCTGATTACGAGGATAACCCTATCCAACCATAATGTGTTGTAGAATAAAGTTTGTTGCAATAGATGAGATTGTGGAGTCACCTATTTGGGTTTATTTCTACAAAAAAATGATTTGATGGGTTTGTCCACAACATTCATAGGTGTGGAATTCATATGGTTAGTGTCAGAGAAAGGAAAATGTATAATCACCATTGGTGATGGTGAAGGTGTTTCTCTGGTGATGAAGGTCCCTGAGGGCCTGATAAACAATGTTTTATATCGTTGGTTTGAGGTGTACATGAAGCATTTGAGGTTGGAGACATGCGTTACACGAACTTGGTTGGAATTTCTCTAAGTATCCTTCTCAATGAAGCATGAGTGTAAAAGTGTGATTTAAAGATAGAAAAATGATTTAAAACTTGATTAATATGGGACATAGTACGTATAACATATACATTGGGAAGGGCATGAGAAAATGGGTCGTTGTGGTGGAGCGGTGAAAATGACTAAAAAATAGATGAATATCTGAATAAAGACGATCACAAGAAAGTTGGAAAGTGAAGTTGCTAGGTGGAGAGCATAACTTAGAAATTTTCAGCCTCTGTCCACCACAAAATTCTAAAGGAGATGTTGTTTCATCTAGGGAATGAAGTTCAATCATCCCTAAAGATGAGGCTAGGAGATGTCGGATCCCCAGAGACGCATCATGTTGTGTTGTGGTGTAGACCTTGGGAACATCTAAACGGGTCATATCTGTTGTTTAACCAACAAAAAAATTTGATTTCATATTTCAATTATGATCATCCTTCTCTTCAGAAAGATGGATTGTGTTTGACGCTGTCATGGTGTCAATTTACTTTATTTCTTTGGAAAATGATGATTGTTGTAAGATGATGTAGCAACAAATAGATGAACCATACATTGCTTATTTTCTGAAAATTATATATGATTGTGAAATTCAGACATGAAAGCATTATTTACAACAAACCTACATTATACATTCAAGTGACATTCATCTCCTTTCCCCCTTTCAGTGTCACAAGAAAATAAATAACATGTTGAATTTGGTCACATCCATAGAGTTAAATCCTCATGTTGATTTTTGTTTCATTTTCCTTTAATGATCAATTGTGATTAGGAAAACAATAAAATTCATTAGGGGTATTTTGAGGTCTAAAATGGGCCTCCTAAGAAAAATGTACAATGAAAATAAACTTTATAAGAACCAATAGGAAGATGATGATGTGAACCATGGGGGATGATTCACCATTTTTGGAGTAAAAGATTAAAAAGTTAAAAAAATAAGAAAATAATAAAACTACCTTTTCAACTCGTATTTTCAGCTTATGTCCCTAAGGTTTTAATCAAATTTCGATCAGTAGTACTCATTGGATGCAAAATTTGATTCCTCATCCAAGGAGTACCCATGTTGCATACTTTCTATGGACCCTGCTACACGGAAAAAGAGAAATACATGGAAAAGCATGATTCCAATCACATTTTTAATGTATTTCTCATTTTTCATATAGTAGGGTTCATTTAAAGTATGCAACATTGGTACTCCTTCGATGAGGAATCAAATTCTACATCCAGCGAGCGTTGCTGCTAGAAATATGAGTAAACCCATAGGGAGATAAGTCGAAAATACGAGTCGAAAAAATAGTTTTTTATGTTTTCCTTCTAATATTTGATGATGTAATGTAATCTTATTTTATTATTTCCACAATTACGTTATAAATTTATGAGGTCCATTTTAGACCTCAAAATTCCTGTAATGGAAACTTCATATGATTTAAAAAGTGGTTCATGTTGAATTTGTTTAAGCATTCTTCATGAGCACGTGGTACAAACAATTAGCCTTTAAATCTGTGTTAAATCTTTCTTAAGGCAGTTGTTAATTAGATATTGGTTTGGGATCAAGGTTGTGGGAAAAACACCATTACATTAAGTCTTTTACTGGGCCGCTTTTCCGTTGATTTTGAGTAGGAGCATTCATAACCCATGGGTTTGACATAAAAGTTTATTAAAATAAAATATGGATGAAAATGGAGAATCATGCTTTACCTAACTTAAAAGAGAAATTAAGAATTCTTTTAAGCCAAGTAAACTTTGGTGGGTGACTGAGAAATTAAGAATTCAATCATTAGAAAACATATTATTCTAAAATTTGCTAGTTCCTTTAAAGCCCTTGTAAGAAATATCAAGAAAGCCAAGATACTCTTTAAGCTAGCTTGATAGATCTTGCAAAATTGAAATAAATCATGATACTCATAATAAATTTAACCCAAAATCTTTAAGAAATTCTACAAAATTTGAACAACATATCAAGTTCACAACTCAAAATGCCATGAAAATTGCATAAACTTGCCTTCCATTAGTAGTAAACTTCAAAATAAAGGTGACATAAACATATATGTGATGAGAGAAATAGAAAGCCCAAAAGTTACTTCAAAAGTCTTCCCCAAAATTTCTTCAAGACCTTTGAGCGATTCACAAAAAAATTCAGCAGAGTTTCCCCTACAACCAAGCCTTTCCGCCTTTTACATTTTAAAATGAGGCCTATATATAGGAACTTCAAAAACTTACCCTACTCTAAACTACTAGTGGTATATGAGAAACCACTCAAGTTTGTTACAAAATTTCCAATATACAAATGAGGATATTATATTATATACTCTATTTAGGTCAATAAATTAGATAATGAAATATTGTAAATAAGACCATCCTTAGTGAGCTATCCATTGTGTAAGGGAGGGAATTTACTAGGAACCTTAACCAATCTATAGTCAAGGGATTTCTATCTTTAGTAGTGGTTATCTCATGCCCATCATAGCGAGTATATGTGATATTACCTTTATATAAGATATTATGGGGCCTACGCTTAACTTATTATGTATTTGGTTCAGGTTACATTATGGCAACATTGATCATACATACCATGTTTATCACTGGGTGTTATTCACATATAATATTGTTCCATTACACTTAGATAAAGTATATGCCTAATCATTCATCAATCACCCTAAGATTAACTATGTACTTTACCTACGTTGTAAGTACCATAAGCTAATTTATTTTGAAAAATTGTTGGTTGTAGAGTGGGCTGCTCTAGATTTTGCCTTGATTCCAATGTTCCCTCTCTTGGTAGGGTGTCATATTCCTTCTTACTCTTAGTGTTGACTATGTAGGGTTCTACCTCAACATGTGTGCCCTAGGGTGACTAAAGGCATTGTCTTTCTTGCTTTTCGACATGGATGTTTCGCTAGGCCTTGGTATTTCCTCTGTATATATATCCAATCTATATATGTCCCACATACCATCCCACTCTTACTCTGTTGGTACATCTCCTGGCTAAGCTTATTGCAATTTCCATATCTAGGATGGGTTCATAGCTAATTTTTATCTTTGAAGAATTCTTTCAACATGGACAAGAGTTCAAAATGTTTCTTATAAATATATGCAAGGATGCATTCCTACAGAATGTTCTCCCTATCTTCAATGTCACTTTGATCATCCTTGATGAGACGTGCACTATCGAAGATAAACACCTTGGGAAGCAGGTTTCATTGTTCGTTGAATAATGGTGACAGTTCCTTCTTATGTAGTCCTTCGCGTCTCTCTTTAAAGTTCTCCACCACTTCAGCCATGATGCTGACATTTTCCTCCAGCTACCCTATTATCTCGTGCTTCCTCTCTAGATGACTTGTTCTGGTCATCATGTGGGGGTGATCGAAATTTTTGTTCCTAACCTCTTCTTTAGTGATTTCATTAAAGAAATTGGCTATTACATTGACTTTGCACGAGGTTGCTCCCTCGTGTTGTTTGAGCGTCACTATTCCTTTATGGAGTCATCTACTGAGGCAAAGGAATTACTTGGATGACCAAAAGTCGTTGGAATTCGGGCAATTTTAAAAAAAATCTTGTAGAGGCAGTGTTTGAATCGTGTTTTTGATGGTGGAAATGGATTCAACACAATCAAAAACGTCAACGACACGTTAAATTTTGAAATTTAACAACTATATCTTGGATTTACAAAAATCATTGTTAGATTTTTTTCTAAATATGACTGAAATTTCCATAACTTTCCTAGCAATTCCTCCAGCTAATTAGACTACAGCTTTCTTTATAAGTTGTCTTGACCATCTTGATCTTTTCCTACCCAAGTTCCAAGTGATCCCATTTCTTACTAATTATTTCAAGGACTTTCTCCCGGATCATTTCTTTGGATGCTTTGGTGGAGACTTTGTCTGCACTACCCTCCACCTCTAGGTATGAATGGATGTCTAGTCTTCTGGTACACTCTCTCCCTTGACGGAGTTATGCTTCAGCTTTCTTCAACTTCTGTCTCAGCTCTGGAGATGATGGTACAGCAGATTTAAATCCTTCTCCTTTAGCATTTGCATAATCCTAGTTGACAACAAAAGCAACCATTATGTTGAATCAACTTTGGAATTTGGAGATAAGAAGCAGAGTGTCAAGTGTCTTGATGTCACGGGGAAGTTGTTACCCTGAAGCATTGATGATGTTCTAAGCTGACACTTCGGCTTACGAGAGTAGACTTTCAGGCCTTGTGCTTGAATGATGCAATTTTAAAGGTGTAGAGGCACTTCCAAGTTCAAGCCAGGCCCTAATCTAAGAAACTCAAATTTTTCGTGCGCTACAAAATTTATCCCTAGGTAAGGATTTTTTGAAAGCGTTCTTTCATCCAATAAAAGGAATATTTAAACCTGGCTAAGACTTTCTTGAAAGCGTTCTTTCATCAACTAAAAGAAGATTTAAAGGAAACATAGTGAGCTCCAAATCCACTCAAGAGCACTATTACTAGCGCACTCAATACTTAACCTGGATTTGCAGAGCTTAGGCTCAAATCATACTAGAGTTAACTGTTTTAGAAGCTTGGTGCTGGTAAGATTGGTGGTCATTCTTCACTTCTATTATTTTTTAGGAGTTGTTTTTAGTGTGTCTTTTTGGACTGTCCTTGTCAGAATTTGAGGGAAAAATTTTAGGTGAAATTATTATGTGTGTTATATAAATTGGTTTTTAACTATATATAGATTCAGCATCATGAAAAATCCCTAGGACATGTGCAAGGTCACATATGGAACTTGTGATTTCAATAAATTCTTGCTGGATTTTAGAGAAATTAAACTAAAAAGACCCATAAAAAAAAATTACAAAAAATGACACTAAATCTAGCCCATTTTTCTAGGAGTCATCTATCTAGGGGGAGGAATTTCCCAGACGGTCAAAAGTGGTCGGAATCCGCACAAAGAATTGCCCGGATGGTAAAAAGTGGTCGGAATCTGCGCAAAAAATTATCAAAAAATCTTATAGAGACAATGTTTGAATCGTGTTTTACATGGTGGAGATGGATTCAACACCATCAGAAACGTCTAAGACACCTAAGATTTTGAAGTTTAACAACTATAACTTAAATATACATCTCTAAATATGACCAGAATTTCCATAACTTTCCGGCCAATTCCAGGAACTACTTAAACCACGGCATTCTTTTATATTAGTAAACAATGTGTAATAAACATCTTAAGCCAACCTAGATGATGACATGATACTACGCCCGGTGGGATGTGACATACAACTGACTTGCGAGACGGGAACCAATTATCATGCCTCGAGGGCACGTGTATCTGACACCAACAGATATGAAAGTATATTTTATGAAATGTCGTTTTGTGGTTGCTTCCTAAATATATATAAAATTCTACCCAATTCTGGCATTCTTACGCAATATTATTAATATTAAATGTCATTTAAAAATCATTAATAAAATTTTAATAATACTTGCAGATATTAACTTTCTCTTATATTATTTTAAATAAAATTATTCTTTTAAAAAGTAAAATTCTAACTTAAAAAATCTAATCATTAAAAGAAAATCTTAATTAACAATTAAATTTTAATAAGTTTTAGAACTTTCTAAAAGTATATATAATAAAATTTACTTTATAAAAAAATATATATTATTAACTATTACTAAAAGGATATCATTTTATTTCAGAATGAGTGACTCGGAACATAAGATGTGGTAGAGATGATGGAGGCCAATTTAAACAATGAGTAACAATCATGCGTCTCTTTCCCACATAATGATGAGCTAAGTGATCTAGATATTCATGGAAATATGTTAACTATCACTTTGGAGTTGCATCGTATTCTAGGTGTGATTAACACATGCTTTAGATACAATTTCATTGCATTTGGGTCTTTAGTCATATGGCATTTCACTTTTCATGTATAATGACAATTACAGTGATGGGATCGTGGTCATTATGTGCAGTCCCTCTAACATATTCTTACAGTGATTTGTATTTCAACTCGGTATTTCTCTTTGTGGCTTTCTATCACTCTCTCACTTTACATTTTCAGAACCCTTGTTTCAAACCCCTTTCTTGTCCTTCCTCACCTCACTATGTGCATCTTTGTGCATTTCTTTCGTCATATTCTTAAGCTTTATATTCCCTTTCATGTAGTTATGATGCATCAATGAGCTCATTGTACAATAGGGGGTGGTGGCTACTCAGTTTAGGTGATCCTTATCTACATTATACAAGGAACAAATTCCACAAACCATTTGCAATCATAAGAGGTGGAGAGGTGGAGTCCAACCTCACTAGTGAACTAGCGAACCCAATTGTCCATGTGATCCTAGCAAAAATAGAGTCTTGGGTGTCAAAGACAAGGCAAATGGCCAACAACAAGGATATCTACACAATAGACATTTATTTGCCAACAATAAATGGATATACGAATAGTCATTGATTGGTGTGTGAAGTCGCTCTTCCATCATATCCTTTTGCTTGATAAGAATGATTCCAGGGATGAAATTCCTTTTATTTTGGATGATATGTTGTTATATTTGAAGGAAATGGATAAGATATTAATATACATGTTGGAGAGAATGAATCAGGCCCTAGGTTGAAGTTAATGCTTCTCATTTTTTCATGTTTTGTTTTTAATTTTTTTAGTTTTAACCTTGTTAATAATATGATGCACTATCTATATGGTTCAAAGTGGTTTAAAAATCATTATAGATGAAAAATATGGTTTTCCATCACTAATATTATATTATTATCCAATAAACTATTCACAAATAAAAAATGATGATATTCTATCGGTAGTCTCATCTTTTTATTCAATATATATTTGTAAATTTTTATATTTATAAATTTTATATACTGCTTTAAGAATATTAATTAAATTTTTTTTCAAAATTATACAATAAAAATGTGTAACGTATAGACGAATATAAAAAGGAAATTTTTAACTTAAATATATTAAAAAATATATATATATTTTAAAACCATATAATATTTTAATAAAAAGTCAGTTAATTTAAATAAAATAAACTAAAAAAGAATCTAAAGAGACCTTGCATCGGATTTGATTTTCAAATGTCATTGTGCAAGTAGCAACATGTTCTTGGTACATTGAAATATAAAATAATCGTGTCATATTATAATAAAACATATCGCATAAGTATTGGGTAATGATGAAGTTCATTTTATTTTCGCGTAAATATTGGGTAATCATTAAGTTCTGTAAAACATATCGCAAGAGTATTGGGTAATCATGAAGTTTCATTTTATTTCCGCATAAATATTCGGTAATCATGAAGTTTCATTTTATTTCCGCATAAATATTGGGTAATCATGAAGTTTCATTTTATTTCCGCATAAATATTGGGTAATCATGAAGTTCGGTTGGGCCTCGACTTGAAACTTAACCTTGTTCTGCTTTAATCTTTTCTCTTTCGCATAATTTTGTCTCACATTTCGCATTTCTGACGGGTTTTCTCCACCTCTCTATTTCTCTTTTATTGACTTGCTATTATTCTTTATCATTTTTTCTTTCTAAATTTCTTCACCAACACATTTGTAGTCTCGACTTTTCTGCACCCGCCCATTTGTATTGATCAGGTCATCTTAATCATTTCCATCCGAATTTCAAATTTCTTAATATTTTTAAGTTTTATATTCTTGTGCAATCATTTATTTTTGGTGACCTGATGTTATTTCATATATTTTTAATCATATATGTATATATATTTCATATATTTTTAATCATATAATATTATATGTATATATATTATATTTTGTTTGTTTGTTAACCTCGTGTTATGAATAAATTTTATCGCCCAATTCTATTAATCTCACTCTATTAATACCCTAAATTGCTTAGGGTAATTTTCCTAACACCTAAACGCTTTGTATTACATATATGATTAGATTTACTTTTAGTGTTTAAAAATTTCATTGATTTCTCTCATCTAAACTTAGTAATCTATTAATTGTGTTATTAGTAAGTTTAATCTATTAATTGTGTTATTAGTCCTTGCCTGTTGACTAATAATTAATTGATCATGTGACCACAAATTTTCAGCCTATTTCACTCGTTAAACAAAATTTAAAATTAGCAATTTCCATTCACTAAATTGTTAACCAAAGTTTTAGAGTTGCCCTCTTATTAAAAAATTCACATTGCCCAATGCCATTTAAGGTGGAGAAGTTATTTTATCCAAAGTTTCTTAAATGAAGGTTTGGACAAGTTTTTTTATCGATTTTTTTTTAATGGAGGTTGAGGCAAGTATTTTTAGCCAAAGTTTCAAAGTTTGGGCATTGCTGCCTACAACCATCGTTTACACTTGCCAGCGTTGTTTACATGTACCACCATTTGAGCTTCAAGCTCTACCTATTCTTAACCCTCTCCCTCTGCCATGGTTTCAATCTTCTCATGCCCTCTAGGCCCTTGCAAAGGCATTTGTGGAGCAATTATTTTTTAGTAGAAGAACCCATCAAACTCTCTACAGAGGCAAGAGGCCACTGAGGCTTGCTCTAGAGATGCAAGAGGTCACTGAGGCTCCTGTGGAGGCTAAAGAGAACCTTCTCTACTTACCATCCAAAGCACATTGTCTACATGTCATCTAGTTTAAATATTTTTCTTCCTGCAGATATAGTTCATATAGATGCATTATAATTTGTAGAGTGAGTGTCATCTATTCCAAAGTCAGTTGTAGACTGGGGTTAAACACATAATGTTAGAAATTGTAGCAAGAAAGGATCAATTTGACTTGTGCCTTAGTCAAATTTAGTAATTAGATTTTCCACGTGAGCATAATGACTTGGATTGTAGTTAACTTGTGTGACATGGATTTTTCTATTAGTTTACTCAATAAATTCGAGTTATAGACTAGAAATATAGTTATACATGTAGTGATTGCTAAAATTTAGCAATTTAGTTTAGTTATTTTTAGTTGAACTTAGTTATCAGAGTTCAAGTCAATAATTAAGTCAGTTGAAGAAAAGGCCAGTACTAGAATTGTTGTTAACTCTCTGATCTTTTAGTTAAACTAGTCAATCAACTAAAAATAGCTCAGAGATGCATACAATTCAAATTTCTTAGCTGAAATGGAGAAAAAGGCACATTGTAATCATTAATTTTATACTAGTTGAGTGTAAAATCTTGGTATTTAAGCAATTCAATCATTCCTTGGGAATTGCACAAGCAAGTAAGAGAAAATTTCTATATTTTATAATTAATTTTCTCCATGATTGCACAAGGAAATAGGAGGATGTTGGGGCCTTGAATTGGCTAAGAATTGACGAGAGTAAGACAATTGCTAGGAAAATAGGTTTACAGTGTAGGGTGTGCTTTACGATTGAAACAATACACTGTAATATCTTATCATTTTCATCTCATTAATGAAATGAAGCACAAGGTTTTTCCCAGTTGGGCTTCCCTATAAATTATTGTGTTCTTATGGTGTTTTGATGATTTAATGTCATTGCATTTATTTCTAAATTATGATTTCCATTCTGCATAATAGTAGAGGAAATTTGTAATCTTTTGATTTTAGTTCGAATTCATCAGTAGTAGCAAATTTATAGTAATTTCTACATGGTATCAAAGTAGAAATCACACTAGAAACCAATCTATAGAGACTCTTCTTCAGATATTTTGATTTGCAAATTCCGTGAAGCAATTTTCTTTAGTGTGGGAAAATGTCTTTCAATGAGTTGAGATTGTAGTATTCCCTTGAGGGAACCTTAGATTTCATAGCTTGAAAGGATAGGATGGAAGCAATGCTAAAGTATAATGGTGTGTTGGATTACACTAAAACTAACACTCCACCACCAAGAAGATCTGATGCACAAGCACTTCCATAGTGTAAGAATGATACTACAAAAGGCAAGAGGATCATCCTGGAGGGTGTGAGAGACCACATAGTCTCGAATTTACATGGAAAGGACAATCCTTTTTCTGTGTGGAAGTCGTTCATCGAGATATTTGAAAATGGTAGTTATGTCAGGACATTAGCATTGAGGAACAAGCTCATAAAAAACTGTATGCAAAAAGGAGAAACCATTCCACATTACCTCTCAAGGTTCACTTAGTGTCGAGATAAGCTTAGATGAGTTGGGGAAAATATTACATCTTCATAGATGGTGAGCCTAACTCTAATAGGCCTTCTGAAATCCTGGCACAACTACAATAACTCTGTAAATGGAAGGGACAAATTACCAAATTGGAAGAGACTTTGATCCAATCTAATCCCAGAATAAATTCAACATAACACTAGAGATGGATTAACATCCAAATTTGAGGAGGAAGAGAATTATGCCTTGGTTGGGAAGAAAAATAAATGCAAGGGAAAGAAGGCCCAAAGAAAACTAGATACCAATTAGAAAAATTTCTAGAAGAAGGATCTAAGCAAGGTAAAATGTTTTCACTACCATGAATTCAAACACTATGCAAAAAATTGTCCACGCAATAATTCTAAAAAGAAGGCTTTAGGAGGAACAGTAGGTGAAGAAATTGCCTCACAATTCAAATTATACTTCACCATGATTTAATGCATAGCAAGAACTATAAGGGGAGTGGGTGG
Source organism: Pinus taeda (assembly GCA_000404065.3). Classification (NCBI taxonomy): domain Eukaryota; kingdom Viridiplantae; phylum Streptophyta; class Pinopsida; order Pinales; family Pinaceae; genus Pinus; species Pinus taeda. The sequence goes on from APFE030100548.1 coordinate 187,783, forward strand.
TCTCTAGGTTCAGGTGCCTGGTTCCATATGACAGGATGCAAAGAATTGTTTAGTAGCTAAGAGGAGAAGGATCTCAAGATGCACATAAATCATGGGGATGATACGTGGTATAGTACCAAATGAATTGGTACCATAAACTTTAAGAGGGAGTCAAGCTCCCACATTAATATGAGAGATGACATGTATGTACCTATGCTAATGAAGAACTTGATCTTTGTAGCTTTATTGGGGGATCATGGCTATGATCTTGTTTTTAGTAAGGGGAAAGCCTTTCTGAGACATATAGCTGCCAAGAAAGTTAAACATAATGGTGTTTGACTGCATATTCTATACAAACTTGACATGGAAGCTTACACTGCATTGAGTGGTAAGGTAGGACAAGTGAAAAGTCGAGACGTTGGACAACTTTAGCATAGGAACATGGGACAACTACACCATTGAGCATTAAAGATCATGTAACAAATTACCACTAGCCTCCTGAAATGCAACCTTGACCAACATGATGTCTGTAAGGGATGCACACTGGGGAAATATATCAAACGCACCTTCTAGGGCCAAGATAGCAGAGTTGGAGAAATCTTGGAGCGAGTCCACTCTGATGTATGTGGTCCCTTTTCTACAAACTCTACAACAAAACATAGGTATTATGTAATTTATGTTGATGATTTTTTTAGAAAATGCAGGATTTTCTTTATGAGGAAAAAGGATGAAGCGTTTTCCAAATTTGTTGAATTCATATCATTGGTTGAAAAGGATATTGGTTAAAAATTGAATAACCTAAGAAGTGATCATGGAGGAGAATATGTATCTAATATATTCAACAAGTTTTCTGCCAAAAAGGGTATTAGAAGAGATCTCATAGCACCCCATAACCCACAAAAAATGGGGTAGCCAAAGGTAAGAATAGAAGCATAGTGGGAGATGCAAGAGCCTTGTTTAATGATTAAAGACTGCCATTATATCTATGGGAAGAAACATTCAACACCATTGTTTATTCATAGAATAGGAGCCCTCATAGAATACTTGGCATGATCACTCCTGAAGAAACTTTCACTCGAAAGAAGCCAAATGTCATCTCATTTTTTATTTTTTTGAGCTACCATGTATTATGATGTCTCCAATGAAGCATGAATAAACTTGAGCCTATAGCTAACATGAGTGTCTTTGTAGGATACAAAAAGACACCACATAATTACTGGGTGTATTTTCCCCCACTCAGGGTGATAGTAGTGAGGAGAGCTGTCAAATTTGATAAGGATAAGGCTATGAGATTCTCTTTAGAGTGAGAGTTGAGTATCCCACTAGACAAGGATCCTCATGGAGATCATCAAGACGTTGTGGAGGAGATGATAGGAGGCTAAGTGGAGGCACTGACTCAACCAAAATATTCTAGAGAGTGGAGGAAGAGAACCAAAGAAGTTGACATATTACTGTAGGATACATAGGAGCATGTGGGAGCTCTTAGATATTTTCTTAGGTTGAGGATTTCATTAGAGAAATACATCAGTTATATAGCTCTCGTCATAGAACTCATTGAGTCAGAGCCTTCTTCATTCAAGGAAGAATTTTCTCAACTAGTGTGGGTTGATGCCATTGTGGGAGTCTGACACCATCAGAAAGAACTATGTATGGGAGGTGGTGCTGAGAGCATAGAAAAAGTTAGTAGTTGGTTTCAAATGGACCTACAAAGTGAAGCATGCAAGTGATGGGATCATCGAGAAGTATAAGACCATATTTGTGGCCAAAGGCTTGTTGCAGGTAGAGGTAATGGACTATGAATAAACTTCTTCCCCTTTGGAAAGATATTCCTTGATCATAACCATTCTAGAATTAACTACCCAGATGCAGTGAAAGATCCACCAAATGGATGTTAAGACCACCTTTCTCAATGATGTTGTCGAGGACGAAATTTACATAGATAAGCCAGAGGGATTTGAGACATATGACAGGAAAATACATGTGTGTAGACTCAGGAGAGCCCTGTATGGTCTCAAACAGGGGGCCGAAGCATGGTACACTCAGATCGACACATATTTCAGTGGATTAGACTCACCAAAAGTGAGTTAGATGCCAACCTCTATCACACTATTGTACATGGCAAGTTTCTTATCTTGGTTTTTTATGTTGATGACTTAATACATACAAGGGATGAGTAGTTGATCTTCTCTTGGAAGGAGGACGTTACGAGAGAATTTAAGATGTAAGACATGGGCTTGATGCATTACTTCCTTGGGGCAGAATTATGGCAGGGTGATGGTGAATTGTTTTTGAGTCTGAGGAAGTATGTCTCTGAATTACTTTAGATATTTCACATGTAAAATGAAAGTCCTATGGACAGACCTCTAGCTATAAACTAGAGGAAGGATAGTGATTCTTTAGGAGAGGAAGTAATTGCTACCATCTACAGGTAGCTTATGGATACTTGATGTATCTGTTGAACACTAGGTCTTACATATTCTACGCAGTTAACTAGTCAGGTCAAGCCATGGTAAAGGCTACCAAGCTATGTTGGAAGGTAATAAAGCACGTGTTGAGATACCTTAGGCGCACAACTCAGTATGGGTTATAGTACAAGACGATAGATGGTGTGAAGCTCCAAGGCTTCACTAATTCATATTGGGTAGGGAGTCCATCATACAACAAAATTACTTAACATCCTAACTTAAGTGTTGGGTCTGCGACCATTTCCTGGTATAGTAGGAAATAAAGGTCTATGGCACTCAACTCAATAAAGGCTAAATACATGGATGCAAGTCAAGAAACATGTTAGGCCATATGTATGAGTAAAATACTTATGGGTATTTTCAATCAACAAATGGATTCGACATTGATTTCTTGTGATAATTAGAGGTGTATTAAACTCTCTAAGAATCCAATATTTCATGACAAGTCGAAGCACATGGATATGTAAAGTAATTCAGAGACATACTTCCTCAGACTCTCAAAACATAAAATCTTCTCAAATTTCAATCACTAGTGATTTTGTTATAATTTCAAAAAAGTAGTAGAAATACGTCTTTATATCTTCTAGGTTTTATCTACTGTTTATACATGAAAATAAATTCACCAGGTCTATCCACTATATTATTCCCTAGTGTTGTTGCCACAAATTACATATCATTGTGCAGATGACATAACAACATGTACTACAAACCATCCCTAATTGCACGTGCACCTCCAAGCCATCCCTAATTGTATAGATTTTTGTGTATGTTGTATAATTGATCTTTAATATTGAAACACAAATTTTGTACTAATGGAGAAGTGAAACACGAGATGTCATATTTATGACTAGACCAGATGCTAATTTTAGTAGAATCACTACATGCTGACTAAATTAGTTTGATACTTTGGAAGAAAAGCGATTGAAATCTTTATAACATGCAAAAATGTACAAAGAGATAATGGTCTATGCTTACAAAAAGCCTGCAAATCTAACTTTTGGATTTTTGTTTTGATGCTTTCACAATTGAACAAGAAGGAAAATGGTGGTCTTAATCATAGGTACAAAGGTTCAGGAAAAAAGAAATGTAATTTAAAATTGGAAGAAGAAAAAACTGGATAACAAGGTTTTGGTTTTTGTCTTGTTGTCTTCATAATTGAACAAAAAATAAAATGGTGGCCTTAATTATAGGTAAAAATGTTCAAGAAAAATAGAATTGTAGTTCAAAATTTCAAGAAGGAAAAACTGCAAAATAACGTTTAGGTTTTTGTTTTGATGCTTTCCCAATTGGACAATAAGTAAAATAGTGGCCTCAATCATAGGTACACAGGCTCAAGAAGGAATAATTATTTTACTTCTATCATGAGTTGTAAGCATTTCAAATTGTTTGTTATTCATACCTCCATTGTTATAATTTCTAGAGTTGGAATCTTCCATCATCGCATTAGCATGTATAACAAAGCTGCAACAATACCTAAACCTCTCAATAGAGTCACATCACCTGATCATTCTGTATATGATTTTCCATCTTCTTAGTATAAAAAAATATCCACAACTCATACCATAAATCCATACATGATCTAACAAAGAGTTAACACTCTCCCCCGCAACATCATACACATGTTTGTCCGCCTGTAAGCATATAAACAATAATTTATAACCAGACGTAAATGAATTTTTTGCAACATCAAATTTTGCTCAATAAAATCGAGTCCACTTGAAGCCTGAGAGTAACACCATTAACCAACTGATACTGACGTGATTTACTCAAACTCAAAGTCTCCAAAAAATAAAGCTACTCCATCCAAAATACTAAAGTGTCAGCGAGAAATTTGGGACAAATCCAAAACCTAGAAGTTGATCGAACACATCGTGCAAAAATCCAAGACCTTAAATGGAACAAGCTACATCTTCCCCTCTCTCATGACCACGACTGATAGACTAAAGCTTTTGTATAAATAGTTTATGGATTAAATTGGTTATGTTGTTATTTTTCCTCAGCGCTAAAGAAATCATGACTAGTTAATGGCAGAGCACATGCTCTTCATTTTTCATGGCCAAAATGTAGTCCTTCGAAATATCCATGGCTAAAACATAGATTGAGAAACTCAAGAAATCCATAATAGAACCAAGTAGAAAATAAAACGAAATAAATATGTCGCATTGTGGGAATTTAAGGTGATGTCCATGTAAAGATATGAGCTTTGATGACCACTTGAAGATGCCACCAAGATATGTTGTCAGAACAACTTGTAAAAATTACATGGAAAATAAGGAATGGCGGTGCCAATACATGTCAGAGTTTTGGCCAAAATGTTTTTTACATTTGGCAATTTTTTATTATATTATAATGAACATTTAAACATCACCTTGAATGATGAGTCCACACGATTCAATTTGCGAGCCAATGAACTATTGTAGTTTTCTTTGTGGTAAGTGTTGGTCTTCCTTGTACATTTGTGTGTTGTATGTGGCATGTACTCTCGTTTTTTGCAAGTTTGTCTCTTTGGTAAGAGATATAGTTGGTAAGAATAATAGTGGTCTGACACCTAATGTCTCTGAAATCACCCTCATCATAATCAGCACCATAAATTAGATCTCATCTTTATCACTCTTATGTGGGAAATTCTTTCTTCTTTAAGAAACTCTTTCTCCTTGCCTTTGTAATTAACAACAATCATGGCTTTGTGACTAGTCGCTAGTTGGACAACATACAAATAAAAGAAGTGGCAGAAAATAAATTAGTTGTGGGAATATATTCCAATTGAATGAAAAAGGTTTATGATTTCGTCCCATCCCCACTAACCAATATACACCACAGAGCAAACATGATGACAATCACATACAGTCACATACACACAGGGGCAAATGGCAACAATACTTCATTATGTTGTTAGGACATAGACATTGGAAAATAAAAAATTCCATATCAAGGAAAGTTAACATTTATTTAGTTCAAAAATGTAAAAAAAACTTATGTACCGGTAGGGGTTCCTAGTTGCATGTAGTCTTTTTATCAGTGTCCTTAAGCTTAAACATCAACAACTTTTCTTATCATTTCTTTTTAAATATTTGTAATATTTTTCCTTGTCTCACTCTACATTTTTTTCAATTGTCCAAATCGATTTTACTGTGATCGGTAATAGATTTTATTTTTTAACTGTTATGAATTCTTTATATAATGCCATTTTCAACAATATAATAGAGGTTTTATATATTTTAACAATAATTCATGTGCATTATAATATAGATTTTTATGGAAAATTGTTATAACAAATGTAAAAATAACATAACTATGAGTGGAAGATTATGTAATGTAATTAAAATTATAGAAATATTTTTTCAGGTACTAATATATTTTCTTTTTGTTGGCTAACCCATGGGGTGCTTGATCGTAGAATCTCTTGGAACATAATACTTCATTATGAAGGAAATCATCAATTGAGCCACCCCCAATGAAGTTGTTATGATATATTTGATGTGGAATGTCTGTCTATCTATCTATCTATCTATTTATCTATATAAAATTCATTGAAGTAGCTTATAAATTTAAATTAATAATATGTTAAAATTTTGATTTCATTCATTTGTACAAGATTTATATAGATAATCTTTCACATTTGGGTGCTCTGATCGAAACAACATGTAATTATTGTTCTCATGTCAATTCACTCCATGAAATTAATGGTGGGAGGTTGGCAGCGTATCCCACCTTGCATGTCCATCTGCCACTTTCCGTACCCATCAGAGGATTTCCATACGTGAATGCACTCATATTCGATGATGCATTGTAATGAGAATCAATGGTTTATTCCATAGGAGGAGCTTCACCGAGTCAGTTACACTGATGACAAAGTTTTGCATAGATTCCTTAATTACAACTTACTAGAGTTACAAATTTAATATTAAGATTTTTCATCGATTATATATATATATATATTAATTGAATTTAATTTATAACAATTTGTAAAAATTATCATTTTTATAATTAAAATTGTATATCAAATATAATGATAAATGTAATTTTTAAAATTTATATAAATGTCATAAAGTATAATATGGAGAAAAAAAAAAAATATATATATAATATAATATATATAATATATAGAGGGAAAGAAAATCCTAGGAATTTTCGTGGTGAATTTTCCATTACCTTATTCTTTTTTCTCTCCATTTTTTCGCCAATTACCTAACTTTTTTGTAGCCTGGTACTTATCCTTTTTTGGCTTGGGAAGCTCAGGGCAGAAAGAAAGTTTTGTGCTCGTTAGGAATTACTTTCTCAAGGTATCAACATAAGGTTTTGAATTTGCCTCGACTTGCACACCTAATAACACGTATTTATTCCTTAAGATGTTGCAGTAGGGAAATCAAGTTTACGGATTTATTTTTAATTATTCCAGAAATTTTACACTATGCGCACAATCGTTTTATTCTATTTTACTGCAACTGGTAAATTTTAACACCAAGGAAAGAAAAAGAGTCCTAAGCTGAACATATATTTACGTCGTAAGGCGTTTCCCTTTGAAATGAATTGCCCCAGCCACCGCCGTGTCCTATTGTTGACTGTGGATTTGTGGTGTTAGACAATTGAATGAAGTGTGATCGTTGATCCAACACTGATCCAAAACTGAATAGTTAATGAGGAAGCGGGACGGACGCACCGCCAGCGAGCCAGTCGTTTTGCAGCTGACATGTGCTTGTTATATTATTTTTCCATGACGCGTGATTTTTCCTTTGGTCCTCTGGGGCGCAGACGATTATTAATACGTGACACTCTCAACCATTGCATTGTAAATCATGTTATCTGACATTTATCGGTCCATTCTGGTCGACTGCTCGAACCTCGAGCAGGGAGATTTCCGCTTCGAATTTGTAGTGGCCTGACTGAGATTCACATTTGCTCAGCAAGAATTGCGCTTAGGATTTGGGCTTTTGCACTTAGGATTTGGGCTTTTGCGATCTAGTACTTTAAAGTTTGATGATGTTGCTGGTGCTATCCTTAGTGAGGAAATGCAACGAAAAAGCTCTGGTGAGACATCGGATCATGCTTTGAGTGCAAAGTCTAGGGGAAGGAAAATGGAAAGAGGAAAGAGCTCAATATATCACAGTAAATCAAGGAAAGGCAGATCCAAGTCTAGATTGGGGATAGTGTGCTGGAAATGCGGAAAGAAATGACACCTAAAGAAAGACTGTAAATCTCGGAAGGGAAAATAAGAAGATGCACAACAAGAAAACAATCATGAAGCAAATGTGACAGGTGAGGTGTTACAAGATGCTTTGATTCTTTCTTTCGAAAATATTATTGATTCCGACGTGGTAGATTCGAGGGCCTCATTCCATGCCACACTTGATAAGAAACATTGTCATGACTATGTTCAAGGAGATTTTGGACAAGTTCATTCGAGTAATGATAAACCCTGTAAAATTATTGGAATGGGTAAAGTTCTTGTAAAATAGCATAATGGAAACAAATGGCTACTAAAGGAGGTAAGGCATGTTCAAGATCTAAAGAAAAATCTGATTTCAACAGGGCAGTTAGGCGGTGAAGGTTGTGTGACAACTTTCACAGATAAAGCTTGGAAGGTCACCAAAGGAGCCCTGGTAATAGAAAAAAGCAAAAAGGTTGGTACATTGTATTTATGCAATGGTATTTTTAACTTTGTTAATGCTTTAACTTCCAAAGGAGCAGATGCATCATTATGGCATCATAGGCTCGGACACATGAGTGAAAAGGGGATGAAGATTCTTCTCTCAAGGAATTTGTTACTGGGTTTGAAGAATGTTGATTTGGACTTCAGTGAGAATTGCATTTATGGAAAATAGAAGAGAGTCGGATTTCTCAGAGTTGGGAAAGAAAAGAAGAGCAAAAAGTTAGAGCTTGTGCATACAGATGTATGGGGACCTGCTCATGTATCATCTCTCAGTGGCTCTTGTTATTATGTTACTTTTATTGATGATGCAACTAGAAAAACTTGGATTTATTATATTAAGAATAAATCTGATGTATTTGATACTTTCAAGAAATGGAAAGCTTTGGTTGAGATTGAGACAAGAAAGAAATTGAAGTGTCTTAGATCAAACAATGGAGGTGAATATTGCAGCAAAGAGTTCGATAGGTATTGTTCATAGCATGGAATTCGCAGAGAGAAGACAATTCCAAGAACACCACAAGAAAATGGTGTGTTAGAAGGGATGAACAGAACAATCATGGAGCGTGCAAGGTGCCTGAGATTGCATGAAGGATTGCCTTTATAGTTTTGGGCAGATGTTGTAGATACTACTGTTTATCTAATAGATAGAGGGCCTTCAAGTTCCTCAGATGGTGGTGTTCCAGAGGAACCATGGACAAGTAAAAAGGTAGACTACTCTTTTTTGAAGCCTTTTGGTTGTGAGGCCTCTGTCATATTGATAAAGAAAATAGAACAAAGATTGAGGCAAATTCAAAGAAATGTACCTTTATTGGATATAGTGTTAATGATTTTGGTTATCGCTTATATGATTACAAAAATCACAAAATAATAGGAGCGGAGATGTAATATTCAATGAAAAGGTCTTGTATAAGAATCAATTGCAGGAAAAGAAACAAGAAAAAGAAAACAAGGAACACGCAGTTCTTGATGAAATCACTAAAAAAGTAAAGGTGCATGAAAATAATAATAATCAACAACAACAACAACAACCACCACCACAATAGCAATAGGAACCCTAAACACCTAATAGTGGTGTTAGAAGATCTACCAGGATAAGTAGACCCCCTAAACGATACTCTCCTTCATTATATTATTTATTGCTGACTGATTCTGGTGAACTCGAATGTTATGAAACAGAAATGCAGGTTGAAAGAAGGAAGAAGTGGGAGGTGGCCATGGAAGAAGAGATCGACACCTTAATGCATAACCAATCTTGGGACTTAGTCAAGTTGTCTGGAGGAAAAACTGCATTGAAGAATAAATGGGTTTACAGGCTGAAGGAAGAAGAAGGAGGAATACAGAGGTACAATGCTAGACTTGTGGTGAAGGGGTTTGTAGAGAAGCAAGGTATTGATTTTGATGAAATATTTTCTCCTGTTGTTAAAATGACTTCAATCAGAACTATTTTAAGTCTAGTAGTAGTTGAAGATTTGCATCTTGAGCAGTTAGATGTAAAGACAACCTTTCTGCATGGGGATTTGGAGGAAGAGATATATATGCAGCAACCATAAGGATATGAAGTGAAAGCGAAGGAGAAAGTAGTGTGCAGGTTGAATAAGAGCTTGTATGGCTTAAAATAGGTTCCAAGGCAGTGTATCTAAAATTTGACAAGTTTATGTTTGAACAAGGTTATAATAGATGTCACTCTGATCATGGTGTTTATCTGAAAAAGCAAAATGATGGTAGCTATATTATATATATTGTTATTGTATGTAGATGAGATGCTTGTTGTAGGGTCTAACATGTAGGAAATAAATGTGCTCAAAAGAAAATTGGCAAATTAATTTGCAATGAAGGATTTGGGAGCTGCAAAACAAATCCTTGCTATGAGAATAACTAGACACGGGAAAAATCGTAAATTAACAAGGTCTCAGAATCAGTACATACAAAAGGTGTTGAAAAGATTTAATATGCACAATGCAAAACCAGTTAGTACACCTTGTGCTAGCCATTTCAAACATAGTAAGGAAATGTGCCCAAAGACCCAAGAAGACATGGATTATATGTCTAAAGTTCCATATGCATCAGTAGTTGGAAGCTTAATGTATGCAATGGTCTGCACAAGGCCTGATATTGCACATGTAGTGGGAGTTGTAAGTAGCTACATGAACAATCCAGGAAAGGAACATTGGATGGCAGAGAAATGGATTCTTAGATATTTGAAAGGCACCACAAATCAAGCATTATGCTTTGGTGGTTCAAATATTTCCCTACAAGGATATGTTGATGCAGATATGGCAGGTGACAGAGATAACAGGAGGAGCACTACATGATATGTATTTACTATTGGTGGAACAACTATCATTTGGGTTTCCAAAATCCAAAGTGTTGTTGCACTTTCAACAATAGAAGCGGAGTATGTTGCTGCTACAGAGGCTAGTAAAGAAATGATTTGGTTACAAAGGTTTATGGGTGAATTGGGTAAGGAGAATGATATGGGCAAGTTATACAGTGATATCCAAAGTGCCATTCATCTTGCAAAGAACTCATCATTTCATTCTAGGACTAAACACATACAGCTCAAGTACCATTTCATACGATAAGTGTTGGAAGATGGAGAGTTGAAGCTGGAAAAGATACACACTAGCCAGAATCCTACAGATATGCTAACAAAAGTTGTAACCAGGGAGAAACTGAGAATATGCTTAGTTTCAATTGGTCTTCAAGGATGATGATGAAGATGAGAAAAAACCAGGTCCAAAGTGGAGTCATTATCTAGCAAATGAAGTAGTGGTGGAGTTGCTACAATCATTCTCTAAGTTGGAGTTTGTTGTGTGTGGAGGATAATTGTTCAAAGGTCTTTGTTTCAATTGGATGTATACCCCAAGAAGTTTGTACACCCCTCCATGTGGGGGGGGTGCACGGGGGCCAATCCCCCCAGCTGGGAGGTCCAAGGGCTAACAGTCCCCTGGCGGGGGCTCGGGGGCAGTGCCCCTGAAGCTAAAAATAGATGTAAAATTGCCTTGTAAAAGTATAGTAATTTCTAGTCAATCTGGGCCATTCATTAGGCGGATGATCTGATAGTAGAACTTATGTTTAACTGAGGGTTTTTTGCCCTAGAAGGCAACCCCTCTCTTTGTATGAGGGAATTGCGTTTGAGGCTGTGTAATAGATGTGTATTCACTGGGCGAGAAACAGAGAGGTGGAACTATGAGATAAAACAGAGGATATTACAGCGGATCTGCTATAGGTTGTGTCTCTTCATTTTGCTGGATAATAGAAAGGAAGGACTGGCTGTTCGCGGTGGATGCATCCCAAACTAGGTGAACCACATATATCTGTGTCTCTCTTGCTTTATGCGTTTTCTGTGTTTATATTTCTGCAATATTATTTGTGTTCCATTGCTTCGTAATATATAATTTTCTAACACATATAGTTACGCATAACCTCATAATTAGACTGGACCTACGAATTGCTTCTACAAAGGCCCACAAAACAAACATATGTGTCTATAGTTTATTATCATCTTTTTTCACATAACATATTATTTAATAAATGTAACTTAAAACACTTTATACTTTTATCAATTAAGAAATAAATTCAAGAAATTATTTTTATATGACATTTAAAATTTAATTTATAACATATCAACTCACGATAAACTTCATCACATACCTCATTTAAGTTGTTTATAAGAAATAATAATAATAATAGCAGTGAACCTAGATTCTGATCCAAATTGGCCTGGGAGAGTCTATAGTTGGGAGTTTCTAGAGTGACAATTCAAATGAAAATGCCAACCTATGATCTCATAGTGGGGGCCAATGTCTCGTTTGCTTCCTGTATGAGCACCAAATTAAATATATGCATATAGTTACCCATTTTTTCAACAACCAACTCTGACCTCAAACTCGACATAACTTTTGACTTGCTTCTACAAAGACTCGCAAAACTAACATATGTGTCTATAATTTATTATTTTATTTTTTACATAAAATATTATTTAATAAATGTAGTTCAAAATACCCTATTGTTCTATTAACAAAGAAATAAATTCAAAAAAAATATGTTTTGACATTTATTTAAAGCAATTTTACAGGAATATTATATTTAGAGAATTGTGGGGGTTAAAATTAGCACATGGGCTAATTTTCCATGTTTTTTCTAAACAAAATATTCGCTAATTCCCTTTTTTCTTGAAAATGGTTCCCCCAAATTTTATAATAAAAAAATATTTTACCCTAAAAATCACCAAAATTTTATAAAGACTATATAAAATCATTAAAAATTTTAATAATTTTACAAATATATTAATAAGCATTTGATATTTTGCACATTATGGATTAGCACGATTTGCCAAGGTTTCTAATCTTTAAAATAAATTTCCATGCATAAAATTTTCTTTAATAATTTTTCTTCCTTAATTAAAAGTTTAAGATAACAAATCCAAAAACTACCTACAAAAAAAAAAGAAAAAGGATTAAATTCATTAAAAAGTACGAACCTTCCAGTCCTCATCTAAAGAATAAAACAATCTAAATATGGTTCATAGATTACAAAAGTCGAAAAAACTAACTCAGACGTTAGTTGCAACTTCAAGAATACTTGAACCTCAGCCTTTGTCAAGCTAACTCAAAGCTCAACCTTTTCCTTATGATTCTTCTCCAAAGAGAGATTCACTGGCCAACATCAATTGAGTTTCCTCTAACTCCAAAGAAAATGAAAAAAATGAATTGGGGACAGATGCCTGTATAAGAACTCGCATACATGAGACTAGAATGTTAAAAGCATATAAAAAACTTCCATATATGAGTCTTCTAAAACACAAACATGTATCAGCTTTCGACATCGAAAAGCGTCATGCCTGACTGAGGTCAAAGTTATATTCTTCTTGAGCTAGTTGTTTATGGGAATAGAAATCCGACCCCTGACTATGTAAAACAACACAATGTGCAGTTGGAGTCACTACCTTGCTCATGAGCCTTCTGAAAATGCAAATATTCCTATGCTCCCGACTTGACATGTTTCAGAGTAAATTTAGGAAAATATTCGTTGTAACCACTACAAAAATTATGGAATTGGGTTTGGCAGACAATTTAAAACCAGAAAATATGGAATTAGGTTTTGCTCCTTGTCCATAGGACATCCGCAAATGCAAAGATGGGCCAACCTATGACCTAGCTTTGGTTAGTCATTACTAGTTTATTCCCACAACATTACATCCAAATCATCGAAACTTGAGCCGACAATGTATTCAACACTTTTGACCCATTAAATGAGACTTTTCTGACAAATAGAAATAAAAAGCTTACCACGTTTTCACTGCCACAATCCTACAATTCACTTACCTGAACAACTCTTATGCTCTAAATTCTAAAGCCTAACATGCAAATTTTGTGAAATAACAAACCATTATAGCTCCAAATTATGCACCACGAGCATTAAACAAAAAAATAATACTCTACATTCACCTGTCAAATCATCATCAAGTAGGTTGACAAACCTGCATCCTTCCACATTATCGAACAACTTCATCATTTCGCACAAATATCTTACTGCTCACACCCACCGAAAAAAAAAAAAAAAAAAAAAAAAAAAAAAAAAAAAAAAAAAAAAAAAAAAAAAAGAAAAAAACTTCTAAGAAGGAAAACCTAACAATGAGAAGTAAAGCAAGAAACACGAGATCTATCCTCAATCAGCACTACAACACCAAGAAAACAAGCAACCATTTTAAACAACAACAATAGCTAAATATGCTTCTCGATGATCCATCGACCATAATAATAAATTCTCTATCAACACTCTTAAAATGAAATTAACACCAACAAAGCTCAAAGCAACACAGGTTAACTCCCATTTGTACGAAGGATTGCCATTCCCTATACCTACAATGTCAAACCCGATCTACTATGCATGATAGGATGATGTCGACCTTCGAATTTTGGAGTTGGGGATGCGACAGTGCGCTACCATCACACAAAAATTTCAGCCAAAAGCCTAATGTTAACTATGGAGATTTGAAAATTTGCACTAGTACGGACAAACTAATCGTTTTGAACCAATCATAGATGTCACTGCTAGATGTCACTGCATAAGCAGTGACATAATATGAAAGAAAACATTTCAATATAAACAATATGATATATGAGTAAAATATTCAAATGTCTCTATTAAGTAAAATTTTGTTAATTTCAAATTAATGTTATATATATATATATATGGCTTGGCTGAAATAAAAACATATATATATATATATATATATATATATATATATATATAATATATATATATATTTCATTATTCTACATTTTGAAAACTTTATAGGTATATTTTTTGGTTAATGATTTATTAGAATTTCAAGTTTAAGAACTCAAATGACATTAACATATTATATGCCCACGGGGCGTTGGATTGGCAGTGAATGGGTGCACTATTAAAACACTCTTTGCGATAGGTCACTGGTTCAATTCCCATAAATACTTACCTACCAAAAAAAACATTAACATATTATATATAAACTATGAATTTATCCAATCTTTAAAAATATAAACTTGTAAGAAGAGCTTTGGCGTACATCACATGAAAGAGACCATTGTCATTGAGGCTTTTGTGATCCATCAAATTTGTAAGAAGAGCTTCGGCGTAAATCACATGGTCTCTTTCATGTGATTTACACCGAAGCTCTTCTTACAAATTTGATAGATCACAGAAGCCTCAATTCTACAAATATAAACTTTTCAAATTGTAGATTCTAAAAAAATTAAATTTCAAAAAATTAATACTTTTAAATATTTCCTAAATCTCTAATTAAAAGAAATCTACATATTTAAAAATCAGTTTTACTAAGTCCAATACTCGATGACCAAGTGTAAATATCCCCTTGAAAACTATCCATAAATCATTAATCACTGTATACAGTTTATTTTTTTTAACTAGTAAAATATTAACATATACTTACAAATAAAAAATAATAATCATTATCCCCAGCAACAACTAACCTCTAAATTATAATAATTTTCCTACATAATATTTTACAAATATACAGGTAAACCCACACAAATTAAAGGATTATATTTAACATTTATGTGTCACATCTATGTTATTATTTCAATGTAATACAAGTTTCCGGTCAAAATCATGGCATAATTATATTATTCAAATATATTTATGGCGTGTTTTTTCTCAATTTCATATATGTGCTACGTCAGATACGACACTACCATTTCGATATAGTCTTGAACAATATTCTCTTTCGACACCTTTCAAACGTAATGGTTTGCGTCACAATAAACAGTTGACGTTAATTATGACGATCTAAAATTTTGAAGGTTGACATGGTTGTTTAAAATTATTGTTTTTAATTATTTCAGTTATAATGCTATGATTTTCAATAAAATAATTTTTTATTTTTTTTCAAATCGAAAAATAACATTTTAAATATTTATTAACATATTCAATTAAATAAATCTAATAAAATCCAAATTATAATTTCTCAAATAAAACAGCTAAGAATTTTCGAAAGATAACTAATAATTTGTTTATAATTATTAATATATTTTAATTAAACCTAACATATTTTTGACCTCTTTTTTTTGTTCTTCTAAAGATAATATTTGTTCTCAAAAGTATTTAAGCCTATCATGATCCATTTTTATCTTGAAGTGTCTTGTCATTGGGTAAGGTCTCAATTTCTTAAGTGCATGTAGTATTGTCAACATTTCCTTCTCATAAATAGCTTTCTTGAGATGTAGTCGTAAAAATACCCAATCACCTACATAAAAACTTTTTTCACTGTGATGTTGATCTATCTGTCGTTTCATTCGATTCTACACCAAAGTGGCATTATCCATTAAAAGTTGGAGAACTTGTTGTTGATGCTCAATGTGGTCTTTCACTACTTGAATATTTGTCTTCTTGATATGTCCTTCTATCTTCAGAGTTTGAGGAGTGGTAATTTCTTCTAATTCTTTACAAGATATGGTGAGATTCATTTTTTGATACCCGATGTGATCTTTCACTTCTTGAACATTTTTCTTCTTATATGTCCTTCTATCTTGATATTTTGAGGAGTGGTAATTCTCGCCAGTGCATTACAAGATATGGTTGGATTCATTTCTTCTTTCTTGATGTGATCTTTCACTTCTTGAACCTTTTTCTCCTTGATATGTCCTTCTATCTTCAGAGCTTGAGGAGTGGTAATTATTGCCAATGCTTTACAAGATATGGTCGGATTCATTTCTTCTTTCTCTGGGGTTGGGTCCTGACATATATCCTCTTCTTTTGATATTTCTTGATCCTTTTATTCCTCCTCTTCATACTATGTAAAATAATTTCTTCTTGGCATACTTATGACCTTTAGTGCATTTTTTATCACAATCGTAACAAAGCCCTTTTTCTCCTTTTTCTTCCAATTGTTGTGGTGTAACCCTTGTAGGTTGTGGAAGGCTAGGAGAAACAACACTTCCATCGTTATAGTCATGAGGGGTAGACTTCCTTGTTGCCATAATTTTTCTTTCCACTTTGTAACAAAGCCCTTTTTTTCTTTTTTCTTCCAATTGTTGTGGTGTTGCGCTAAATTAGGTGTTGCTCTTTGTATCCTCATAATGTGTTATAATTTCCTCAGTGAAAATTGACCATGCAACAAGTGGTTTACGAGAACAAAGCCCTTTATACCATAAAAACTGATCTTGTTATAAATATGAATATGCAATACATACCTTTTGTACCAGTGGTACACAATGTAGATCAGAATATTTCTCCATCTACCAAATCCTTGCCATCAAACTTTCTCATCTCGATCTTTCCTACTTTTAGGAGCTCGATCTTGAAACGATTGTAGCTCCGTAATTTTAGATCTCCAAGTTCTAAAATTTCTTCCTACAATAGCTCTTTGGGTTCTCTTTCTAACCCGGCAAGTTTGATCAGAATTTGATTAACCAAGAAAGAGTTATGTCAAATCTCCCACAGTGGCCTGATTATATATTAGTTTAGTAGATCGAGCTTGTACGACATGTCATGTCTCACTGTTTTGACCTTAGTACTTAAAACTGATATACATAAAACTACAGGAACTCCTCTTTCTGTAACTTCTAACGAAATTTCAATCTGATGCTCATAAAGATAGTTATGATGATTTTCCCAAGACGAACTATTTGGAATGTAATTAAGGGGTTTGAAAAAATCCTAAATTCCTCAGACTGTATCTCTGCAACTATAGTGAGATAGGATCTAAAATTCACAGCAAAAGTTCAGACCGACTTCTTCTCCATCGGTATTTGGTTTAGCTTCTAAAACTTTGTAGTGAAACAGTTAAAGTGAAAATCCCACAATGGTCTGTTTTAGGTGAAATTCTAGAGCTTGTAAAAACCCTAAATTCCTCAAATCATATCTCTGCAAATATAGCAATACAAGCTCTAAAATTTCAACCCAAGGTTTAGCACGAGTTTGTATCAAATAAGTTTTTTTTTCTCTTTTGAAACATCACAGAAAACAAGTTATAGTGAAAATGCCACGATGACCTATTTGGGGCAGTGAAACCCTAGAATCCAAAGCTCCAATACCAAATGTTATGAAACCAGCTCACAAAAAGATAGAAAAGATAGATAAATGCCTTAGAACTCAGCCTCTTCGAGGGGGCAACATCCTTTACATTACACAAATGAACAATTCTTAGATGATACAAATGACAAGACCTCCCTTCTATATATAGGATTATAAGTGCCATAATATAATCAGAGCTAACATAACACTAATAATGTAAGGGCACAATAATAACAATATGGGGACTACGTGGACACAACAATATAATAAGGGGGTTGTACTAATAATAATAAGGTGTTACACTAGTAGTATAGGGACCTAACAGAGAATGTTGACCTTTTAAGTTGCATTAAATCAAGTTGTTTATTTATTAATAATATTCAATGATATAAATGAACTTAAGTGAAACTTTTAAAAGTTACTCACATTATGTTTGATGCAATGCATATTTCTAAGACTTTTTTTTAGATGCAACTTCTTGAAATTTTATTGACACAAAATAGAGTTATATTAGATATTGTCATAGTATTAATATGCATATGTTTACAAAACAGAAATCCAACATATTTATATTAAAGTGTCAAAGGTGAACACCAATTGATTAGCACATTATAACCTCCTTTAAGACAATATATATTATTGAAATAATAAAACATGTAGCACTAGCCATTGTATATGTATCATTGGGATAATAAATAACTAACAATAATGTAAGTGTTGAGTTGATTGAGGTCATTAGACACCGACTTTCAAAACACAAGGATAATATAATATATATAATAAAAATGACAATCTAGCATTATTGATGGAATTTGAAGAGGACACCTAGTTATAATAATGTGAATAAAAATGGTAAGTTAATGTTTATGTGAATGCTCAAAATATATAAGATGGATTTAGGATGATTGTTTAGCGATATCTAAAGATATTTGAGGGTGACTACCAATGTGTTGTAGCACTTTCTTAGATAGAAATGGGAGAGGATTTGGTAGATCCATGGTTATCTTCTCAATATTAGAAATACTCATTTACAAGCATAACAAAAGGAAAACTTACACCTATCATTATGTAAAACATGTATGAGCTGAGTAATAATTGACAAGGCCCTATGTTGTGCTAATGAGTCTTGTGTATTATATAGATATATGAACAATTCAAAATGGTGAGGGCGCGAAGAAATCAAGGTCAAGGAGGGTCATCACAAGGACCTCCTACAAATAACCCATTACCTTCATTAGAGTTCGCTCTCATCTTGCATTCCTTAGAAGCAATTAATGAGACTTTAAGAGGGTGCCAAACAATTGAAGTGGAAGCAGAGCAACCTCCATCAGGGTTGGGAAATCTCGAGGGATCAAGAGACTTTGATAGAGGACCTCAAATTGAGGACATTACTAGGGAGCTACAAAATATTAACCTCCTAGAGTTCGCTGGAGGATGTGCCAGTGAACATTTAGAGGCTTGGTTACAAGGAATGAGAAGGTGCTTCACACTAAGAAATTACACTTCCAATTCAAAAGCTAAAATAGCAATATTCCAACTCAAAGATAGTGCTCTAAATTGGTGGGGTAACTTAGAGCATCAACTACCAGAGAGATTGAGGAAAAAGTACCTACCAACATATTATGAGAACAATAGGTAGGAGCCTTCCATGCTTTGGCACAGGGAAATTGTACAATAGAAGAATATGAGAGTAGCTTCATCGAACTGGTCAAGTATATCTCCTACGTGGATATTGATCAGTGCCAAGAAAATCATTTCATTTATGGATTGAACCCTAATATTAGGGAAATGGTGCAAATGTGGAAACCATCCTCATTGGCAGAAGTTGTGGAACATGCTCGTTATGTTGAATAGCACTTAGAATTAAAGGGTGGAAACAAAACCATTTTTCTAGAACAACCAAGTTTTATGGGGAAGGCCCCTCGTATCTTCCCCATGGGGGAGGATTTTGAGGCCACTGCCATATGGAAACAGGGTTGTACCCAGAACACCAACAGTGGAGATTTCAATGGTTACTAGTGCAGCTTCACCCGCAACTTCAAGGATTTGTTCATATCAAGGTCATACGTGATGAGCATCAAGTAGGGGCAAGGGTCCCAAGGGAAGGAACTCTTTCCAAAGAACTCCACAACATTTTGTTCAAAGTATACCATGCATCACTTGTTGGGGATGTGGGGGACCTCATTACCAGTGTGACTGTCTTGAGTTACAAACTTGTAACAACCATAGAGAAGCAAAAGCACCAATGAGGGGAGTAAGTGGCCATCATCGAATCTATGCAACATTTGATAACCAACAAGTTGAACACCAATTTTATATGGTAGAAACCTCAAGTATGATAAACAAAGTAAAAGTTAAAATTTTGTTTGATTCGGGTGCTACAGATAGTTTCATTTCACCAGTTGCATTAGAAAAATGTGGGTTGGCATCCTATAAGAATGATTACTTTAAGCAAGTTGAGATGGGTTTTGGGATAAAACAAGTAGTAGGACCTAGTGTTGATAAATGTCAAGTAAAGCTCGGGGTGTGTATAACTAAGTTAGAGGCATACGTCACAACATTGGGGATGTACGATGTAATTATTGGAATTGACTGGCTAGAAGCTCATTGATCTTTGGTAGACTGTTTCGAGAAGAAGGTGATTTTTTTAGATGATGAAGCTATGTCATTTAAGATTTGTGGAATCAAGAGAGGTGTGTTGCGATGATTCATATTCATGATGAAGGTAAAACATTGTCTTTGACAAGGTTGCAAACTATATGTGGTCAAGGCTGTAAGTGACTAGAAAGGACCCTCCCTATATCAAGACCCAATTTTGTTAGAATTAAAGGATGTTTTTCCTAAGGAATTTCCTGGATTACCTCTTATAAGGGAGATTGATTTCACAATCGACCTAAAACCTGGTGTAGAACCAATATCTAAGAAACCCTATAGGATGAAAACTGTAGAACATTGTGAGTTGCAGATGCAGTTGACAGAGGTTTTAGACTTGGGATATCTTAGACATTGTATTTCACCTTGGGGTGCACTAGTGATTTTTGTCAAGAAGAGTGATGGTTCCTCAAGGCTATGCATAGATTATATAGACTTGAATAGAGCCACAATGAAGAATAGGTACCCGATACCTAGAATGGATGACCTATTTGATCAAATGAAGGGAGTAGTAGTTTCCTCAAAGATTGATCTACGCTCTGGACACCATCAATTGAAGATTAAAGAAGGTGACATCTAAAAAACTTCATTTCAAACTCAGTTTGGGCACTATGAGTT
>APFE030100548.1:213665-240086 GCA_000404065.3 Pinus taeda
ATTTGCAGTTCCATGTTTTTTGTTTATGAACACTATGTAATATTGATGCATTTTGTTGGACACGTGAAACTCCATATATAAATCATTAGATGGATTAGGTATTGATGATGGAAATGATTGATGTATGACCTAATGTACAACTTACTTGGTTATGATTTATCTAGTGCATGACTTATCAGAGTTATTATTGTTTCATGTATGGCTTAAGTGGATATGATTTATCTAATGAATGACTTAGTGAAATTATGATTTATCTAATGCAAGACGTAATTCCAGTATGAACTACAAAATTCACACGTGGATACTAGACTTAATAACATGATGTTTAAGATCACTTATTTATATATATTTTATGGTTATATACATGCATGAATGAGAACTAACCTACATATTGGAAAGAACTTTACCAAGATCTACTCTTCCATTGGGAAAGGTTGAGACATCTAATAAGGAAAGGTATGATGTATATTGTTCTATTACATTTTTTATCTACTTGATATGCACTCTTATGACATAGGTAAAATGTAAATTGCAGGTGAAAAAAATACCTGACTGGATTATTCGATGACAAGTATCCGACCACCAATGTAGGGTGGTCCATATTATGGTTTTGACCCTATTTGTGAGGAGGGGTGGCAGTATTTCCCATCGTGTAACCTCCAAATGTGGAATCATTGGAAATGATGGACAAGCTCCCCTAGAGGTGTGATGGCAATTTCCAGTTGCCTCTTGGGGAATTTAGATCGATATAGTCGACGCTTCTGCCATATTGGTTTTATCATTGGCTAGATTGGTATAGCCGATGTCGTAGTATATAGAAGTAGAGGATGGATAGGGTGGAAGTAGATGTAGGTTAGGAAGGATAAGATGGTATAGATTAGTTGGAGACTCTTGATGGGAAGTGGTATCATTGTCTGACTTAGTAAATTTTACTACTCTAACTCTCTCTCTATTTTGTTATGCCTTATTGTCAAACTTCTTTCAAACTCCTTGTATATTTTCACTCTAACTTCGGGATGAATTTTTCTGAAGGAGGGGTGTATGTAATGCTAATTTTTATTAGTGTTTAATTTACCCAAAAATATTGACTTATAATTGTCAAGAAATATTGGTATATACCTACATTTCTGAAACTATTATTTTATTTTACTGATATAAATTTTATTGTTGTTATTATGCAATTCCCAACTTGTCTTCTCAAGTTTAATTTTGGATAGGATATGGTCTCCTCTCATTTATTCCATATTAAATATCCATATCCCACGGTGTCTTTTCAAATCTATCTATGCAATTCCCAACTTGTCTTCTCAAATTTAGTTTTGGATAGGATATGGTCTCCTTCCATTTATTCTAAATTAAATATCCATATCCCAAGGCGTCTTTTCAAAATCTACATGGGAGAAGAGATGGTACTCTCCAATTTAATTTCCAAATTAAATATCCATCTCTTATCCCCAAAATATCTTCTCAAATATACTTTGAACAAGATATGGTAAGAAAAGTCAAGGATACTAAATCAAAGCATGAGGGGGTAGTCATGACATTAATGATAGGTGGTTCAAGTGGATGGGAAAAAGAGACATAAAAGGGGAAAGATGATGAGAGGAGGGGGGATCCTTGGTTTTAGTTTTGGAGGATTTTTTTTGGGAGGAATGTGGAGAAAAAGAGAAGGGAGAGAATGGAGAGATAAATAAGAGAATTCAAACATGGATCTAAAGAGTGTTTGTTTAACTTGGACACACTAGATCTGGTTGGACTTGGGCTCGGAGGGCTAGGGAACCTATGGAGGTTCCTTGGGCTAGGAAATACTTCCTAGTTGGTTGGGTGGAAAATCCAGTCGGGTATTCAAGAGGAGCATCCCCACAAAGACAGGAGCTCATAAGAATCTCAACTGAGCTATTGGAACAGGTATTCCTCCATTTATTGATTACTTATATAAATGTTTGCAATGAAATTCTTACTTATCTAATTTGTGGTAAATAAATTTTAATGGTATATTGTCATCAAATAAATGTTTAGATATAAATAATTTTTTTCCCTTCTTATTGTGTTTAAAATTAGATAAATTTAGTTTTTAGTTAGAGGCCCTAGGAGGGATCCTCACAGAAAACAAGCAGGAAAACAAACAGACTTGCAAAGTGAGAAGAAAAAATGCATGCAATAAAACAAATGAAAAGTAAACACTACTCCTACTCTTAAGCTAACAGTGCATGGGTCTGCTCACATGAAATGATACTTCCAATGCAGCCACTGGTGCATTGGTCAACCCATGTTGGTGAATGTATGTTTTGTGAACAACACAATTGTTAGAACCAACAAACATGAAAGATATAACAATGAATACAAACACACTTTGAGTTTAAACGCTTCCACAGAACATAAGTGAGTGCAAGTGCATGACCTGCAATCCGTGGACTTACCATGATGTTGGGCGACACTGTAAGAACATGTTAAGAATATGCATACTCTTGACTGTCACATGCAAGCAAATGAAAGAAACAAAGAAAACTTGCGTCATGCATGTGTGCTTGCTCTCTAAGATTCCTCCAATGCATGAGTGATGGGATCATCTAGTTCGAGTGGAGGAAGTATAATCTATGTGTGATATTGATCTTCAATGCATATAAATGAGTGATGAGGAGCCTTGGGTATTTCAAAAATTTCCTAATCTGAAGTGAAACCAACCTCAGGACAGCGATGTCCTGACATAACCACCAATTTGAGTTGAAGTGCCTCATCATAAATAGGTGGCTTTGAAAAATCAACAACACTAGAATCATCATTGTGATGGAATAGAGGAGTAAATAGGTCACGACAGCTACGATCAGCAAAATCAATGATTTCATCAGCATCCTCATGATCTGATGAATCAAATAGAGGGGCATATGAGAGGTGGAAAAATTCACCCTCTGTGTTTCCAGAATAGGTAGATGAAAAATAAAGTGGATTTTCAAAGAATGATTTGTCCTCTCCGTTTTCGGATGATGGACTAGCATTTGGTTTGTTCTGTGAATGATCGACAATGGGTACGTCCATAGACAAAGAAACACATGCAAAATTAGGGATGGAAGAATCACCAAAGATATCAAGGAAAAATTGAGGAGGTGTGAACAAAAGAGAATGATCCTTCATTGTGCATTCATGCTCAAGCTCCCAGTCATACCCTTCATTAATGACAATGCAGATTGGCTGTGCAACACCAACTTTGATCCTCGTTCACAACAGGTGTGGAGTCTAAAATGGAAGAACACAAGAAAATACAATCTAGAGGATCAGTAGAACACAAAGACGAAGTTTGAGCTAAGACATGCATGTGACAACCCATGGGATTCATAACCAAGTCTGCACAAAAATTGAGAGAAGTGACGTTGGGAGGATGTGACAGTTGAACGAATGTGTGTGCATGTTCTCCCATATCACTCTATTGTGGTGGAGCTATTTGAAGGGGGGACAATGGATAGTCACTTGTGACAGTGACCATGTCCATCTATGATTGTGCAGCTCCATCACCAAAGTATGGTGAGAGGGATTTGAGCTTGAAATTATTTTTAGGATTGATAGATTTGGTAAGACAATATTCAAACATGTCCATGAGATACTCAAATTTCATCTGACTTTTCATAGCTTGAAACTGCAATACACGGAAGCAATCCCAAAAATCCATTGGAGATTATTGCAGGGCCTTCCATTGTTTTAATAGTTTTTCATCAAGAGATTCTAGATCAAAATGATGGAAAGTAGATTCAATGAGATCACATAAATGCTCAAGTGAGTGCATGCTACTAGGTGGTGGACTCCAGCACCACCATTGTGGGGATTTGTGGAGTGTGTATGCAAGATGCAAGCTAGCTTCTTCATTAGAGCATTCATCTGCATTATCTAGAAATGCATAGAGGTATTGTAAATACACAAGCCAAGCCACTTTGCCTTCAACATCATACTTGAATTCAGACAAGAGATTAGAAAACTCCCTCGTGATGTTGAGAGGTTCGGCAAGAGAAAAATATCACTAAGGGATGAGTTTGATAGTATCCGTGACATATGCATGAGGATTCAAAATAGGATGAGAGGACACAACTTGTCAGCTTGCCCTCCTTCTAGCACCAGAAATGTTGACGGTGTTGGACCCACCAACATGTCAGGGGATCTGCCCGAGAAGAAGTCCCAACAAGACCTCAGTTCGTTTGGTGTAGAAATCCCATTTGTTTGTCATACAGTATCACCTTGACCATGGTTGCACGTAGAGGTAAGTAAGATGTCCTTATTGGTAGTAAGGGTGTGACATGCGTAATAAGCCAAGGAAGGTGCATGAATCGTTCTAACGGATGGAAGGTGGAATGAGTGTACCCCTTGGAAACCTATGTAAACATGTAGCTTGGAAGGGAACACACGAGAAAAGATGCATAAAAAACTAGAAGGAAGGTGAACCAATAGTCCAAATTGATGGTTAAACCAACAACACATCTCAGTAAGATTCATACATACATATACAGAAAGAGTCTATACATACATGCATAAGCAAATCGATACATATATCATTAGAGTAACCAAGTTAACTGAAATACAATAACAACATATGCATGAAACATATTGGCTATTTTATATTAAGAAGTGAAAGTTCCAATCATACTGTACAACCATGAACAACCACTAGTCCCGATAACGAAACGTTACAGTCACTGCCACTTGGTCCTCCAAAAAGATGTACTAGATCTGCACTGTGGAGAACCGAAGGCTCATTACAATACTCTCCAAGCTTTCTCTAAGATACTCCTATTGGAAGCTTGGCTGACCGAAATCCCTTACAATGAGTTATGAGGTACTATAAATAGCAAAGGGTGGGGTGACCATTAACATTCCCCTTTATGATTGTTCACCTATCCTCATGACTCCTCAACTAGTCAATCACTGTTACATTCAACTATCGACACTTGGACATCCACTTTACATGATGTTACATACAATCTGCACATGTACTCATGTGAGACAAAATGGCTTGAGCAAGCCATGCAAGACATCACTAAGACTCGGACAACTATGGGAAGGCCAACTCTTTGACATCGTCATCATGGTTGATGGTGGCAAACTGATGCCAAGATTAGTAGTCTACGATATTTTCTATGTACTCAATGGTGACATCTTTTTAGAAATGAACTCTTGCCTCTATTCCATCTACGTACACTGATTTGGCTCCTTAGTCCAAATCGTCTCATAACATGCACATAATTGTCTTGAGTGTGGTCAAACCAATGACATATTGATGCATAGTGTCTACATTAATCGCCAAGCCTACATTGGTGGCTCTGCGCATCAGCTTGTCAAAGTAAGAGTCCAGCTCCAGTCGGACTTAATTCTTTGTCTTTTCCTCAGTGAGTGTCCTAATAGGTGGTATCACATGCATGTGCATAACTACATCCATGCCTCTAAACACCCATGCATGGGATGCCTGCAAACTAGTGATGAGCTATGGGAGTTCCTCATAGTTCCAGATTTGACTGTGGAAGCGTGCCTTCAACTAAACCACCATGGGCGTCATCATATTTGGAAAATGTAATAGGGATCCTTTTTATTTCAATGTCCATGTTTTCATGCGATCAACAATGGTATGCATATTCGACAAGATACATGCTCTTCTAGCACAACGATGTTGCCAACCGTTGAGATGGACAATTGCCTTATGCACAGTACCAAATCTGGAATACAACATCTGCATCACTGTCTCAAGGGATGATACTTCATCCAATATCACCTTCTTCAACTCTGCTCTGGTGGATGTTGTAACGTTTTCTCCTCCCTTCTAGCAATCTGTAACTCCTTAGCCATTCGCTCGTTTTCTACTATCAAGAAGTGAACACTCGAGCTAGTGGCTTTAGCATATGCTCTGGTCCCATCGGTCAATGTTGCTGGATGGTTGTGTATGTCAGATACTATCACTCATTCCTCAAACTGTGCAAGAGATGTGTGGGCATCCGGAGTGGACACTCTATGTGATTGCACAACTCTATGTTGCGACTCATCGGATGATATGTTGTGCATCTCTACTTCTCGACTGTCTCCAAGGATTGTATTATCTCCCTAGTCGCTCATGACTTACTCTGCTTTCGGATCTGGTGAGGCTGGTGGGTCAACCTCCTAGTTGTAAGGCATGAGGTTGATGTCCTACTCTAACTCTGGATCCTCCATCTCCATATCCATCTGCTAAAGTACTTGTTCAATCTCTTGAGTGAAGTTCCGCTCTTGTGATTTCTCACCTTGTCTACTTTGTGCTACCTACTCAGATGAGTCTACCACTTGTATGGGCATAGTTTCATCAATCTATGCATGTTGTGCCCCCTGCTGTGTTTGTCCCTATTGTGCTTCCTTCTCTAGTTTGCACATTTCCTGTTCCTTTCGAAGTTGCTCGTTCAAATCTTGCAACTCCTTCAGTGTTTCCTCCATCCTTTGTTTATCTCTCTACCTTTGGGCGTTCCTCTTGTCCTGTTGTCACCTCTTCACCTCTATGTCCAAAACTTCTTTCCCGACAAATGGATTTTCTCTGAACTTGTAGGTTTTCTCTACCTCTGTGCTATCGAAAATATTTCTCTTGCCTTTGTCACCCAGATGTATGTTGCCCTCTCCTATTGTTGGTCCTCTCCTAGATGTTGCTTCACGCGGCTTCGCTAACGATTCCACAGTGATGTCAACCAGTTCATTGGTCCTAGAGAAGCTATGAAAATACCTCCATGGGTCTTCCTTATATCAATGACACATGGCGTGGATCCAAGGGAATTGCATTCTCACACAGTGATCCTTTAGAAAGAAATGTGAGTCGTATAGATTGAAGCTTCTGGTGCCGAAAGTAAATCTTTTGAAATATTTTGTCTCGGCATCTGCATGTTTTAGATTTTGTATCTCATACAACCGGATCCACAACGAAAGAGTGGGTCAGGGTGTGTTCTTCTTTCGATGTAGTCTGGTTGACTATCCTACTGAGATGTTGTACGACACTTCTTGGATGATGAGTTTGTCCATGGAAAACTTCCGTAAAACGTGCAGAGCCTTATCCGTGTTGTACATCCGTATGAAGGTGTCAAAAGGTGAGGCATACCAATCTGTTATGGTAATTAGTGCATCCATTATTTCCTTCGACATGCAAGGTGGATCCTGCTTAATATCATCTTGTACACCGAGGTGACAAAATAGTTTGACAACTAGGTAATAACTCCATAGAAGCTACATTCAGAAAATAGTTTGCAATAAGTGTTCACAGATGCTTCTGCTGATGTCCATGCCCACTTCAAGCCCAAGAATTTTTGATGAGCACAGATTGCATCCAAGATGTATGTGGACATGTATATTTTTTCTTGCTAACCTCTGTGTGGTTGTCGAGCTTCTGTTACCTGTTACTTCAACCTATGAGCCAACTTGTCATACCACTTGCATGCTTTTCCTTCACTGGCCAATTGGTCCAATGCGATCACCCAAATCTGTGGGAAGGTTTATGAGCTCTCTTGGCCATAAAAGTAGCATGAAAAAATGGCCAAGTATTGATATACCTTTCACAGTATCTTCATCTTGTAAATCTGGTAGGGTGTCATCCTGAACTTGGCTGGCTCCTCCACCTAGCTCTTCAAGATATCCCTAGAGTTTGCACTACTAGTGGGTATGCTGAAGGGTGTCTCCATTGTGATAACTGGCTTTAGAAAGTGGTACATCTGTTGATAGCCTTGTCCCCCAAAGGTAGTAATCTTTGTCCTGCTGAAACTGCTTAACACCATCGTCTAGGGATCAGTGGGTGAGATGATCCAATGTATCATGTCCACATTTGGAAATGTGAGATACCTACACGCAATCTGGTACAACCAGGACTTGTGAATGTTTAGATAGACCTTGTGATCTTCAAGATCTTCCTCAAATGTTCCTATGAATGCATCATTGATGTCTTGCCATTTCAGCTTGATGTCTTTGTCTATAATCAGCTTGGTGTCTTCGTAAATCGTCAAACTCATAAAAAGTCTCTCAACTCCATCTCTAGTTTCTCTTCCGTCAGTTTCCTTTGACCTTTCACTCTTGGATGCCATAGAAACTGAACTACTAAGAGACATACGAACACTTGCTATAGTTGGAGACATGGCGACATGCATGGAAAGCAATCTGTTAGTTGTAAACAAAACAAAATTGAGGATTGACATGAAACATATCCAGGAGACTGACGACATGGATTGCATAATTTTCACTGAGGGGTTAGGAGATTGCCTACTGAAACTGCACAAAAGGTAGCCTGGACTGTCAGGAGGCTGGTTGACTGCTGGAATTGGGCAATACACAATCTAGCCTAACCTTCTAGGTGTTGAGATTATGCAATGAGCAATTTCAACCAACAAGGCATGCAGGCCGAGGGACTACATTGCGCAATTTTCTGGGCCAATAGAGTATTGCCTCTAAAAATTGAATAATGCAAGCTAGGAGGATAGTGTCTGGCCTGTTTTGCACATTTTCTTGGAGGAAGGTAGAGCCTTCCATCTCAAAAATGAGCAATGTTGTCTGGGAAAGGCAGGGTTCGGGCCAAGTTTGCCTAGACCCGTTGATGGGCGATTGAAAACATATTAAGATATAAATGCATGGAAAAACTGAGTGTGGGCAAGAGTGAATGATCATGCATGGAAATAGTGGATGAAAGATTCAGAAAATGGGAAAACATGCATGTGTGAGAAACAGGTCGCTAAATCGGCGACCGTGAGTGCAAAAATAGTGTCATGCATGCGACAATAGTCAGATGCAAATGAAGAATGAAATGGTGCTTAGACAGGCTAACATGCGTGCAAATGACAACAAGCATTCATAGAAATCAATTAGACAACACTCGCAGAAGCAAAAACGGAAAAAGTGAGAGAAATGTTGCAAAAGACAGGTAAAGCGGACTTACCCAAAAATAGCTAAGCTGGATGTACAAAGGACTCCTATATGTGTTGTGGGATGCTAAAGCTCCAAGATCGATGTGAAGAATGAGCTTTGAAGTATCGAATAAATAAGTTTGAGGCTCATGACACACATGCCACAAATATAGGAAAAAGCGACACTTGGGAGAAATTTTCTAAAACGATCTTTGCATGTATCCCCTAGCTATAAAAAATAGATCCCTAAGATCTCAGGATGATTTTTGTATGTTTCTTTTTTCTGTTTTGTGAAAAAATAGCCCATGCATGCAAATCAAGTTTGATGGGTCCCAGGTGGAATTGGTCAACCTGAAGGCACAAGAGAGATTTGTACAATTTCTATTTTGAGTTGGGCTAGCTGTCCCAAAGGGATTACACAATTTATCGGGTCTGCATGTGATTGCTGCCCAAAATTGCATAATTTTTTGGCTGAGCTATAGTGCTAGGCTAGATTGTACAGTTTTCTCAAGGAAGCCTACCTAAGAGTTTTGTGAAATTTGTGAGCCTAGCAAGCTACCAACTAGATTTGTGATTTTCTAGAGGCAAGGTTGGTTTCTCTCTAGAATTGCACAATTTTTTGAGGGAGCTCCTCAACTAGAAAATAGCCTAAGTCTAGAATGGAAACCTATGACGAGAGTGAAGCAAATTGACATGCACAGGCTGGCAAGCCACAAAAAATCAAATGATTCCTATGTACTTGACAATGCAAGACATGCTACTAAGGATGGTTAGTAGGGATGCTCCAAAATGAATCTAACACAAAATGTTGGAGGGCGGTTGTGGTTGTATCTACTGCAATGGGATCCAAAACTTATTTTTGTACTACCCCAATTACCTTATTGATGTAAAATCATACAATAAATTGTATTTTGTTGTTATTTTTCTTTCCCTTCTTGCTACATATTCTGTTATATATTCTCTTGATCATAATCCACACCTCATAAATTTCCATGTTCAACTTATCTTCTTGCTAGTACATGCTACCACCCCGTTGTTGAAATTTGATAATGGCACTTTCCCTTTATTTATGCATTTTGCATAATAGTTTCAAAAATATTATTCAATATTGATTTCAATGCTTCATTTTTCACTTGTTGGTCCCACTTCACAACTTCATCTTCCTTGCTGTCTCTCAATACAACCCTCTCTTCTTCCAGTTCCAATTCTAAAGACAATATATGCACCTTTGAATTCAGTAATCTCTCCTACAAGTAATTTAATTCTTCATTAGAAAATTTAAGTTGAACTGGATTTGGAGACTTATTGAAAGTTCATCCCTCATCAACCATTCCTCTAAGAACTTCATCTCTTCCTCAACATCTATAATCATTACCTTTGAATATTGTCCCTAAGGTTTATCCTCATTTCTAGGAAACAACATCAATTTTATTTTCTTAATTATAGCTTCATGCTCATCATCTTCCTCTATACTAGCAAATACATAAGTAGTTTGATATGAAAAACTCATCTCTACACCCTTAGATGCTATGGGAAATTCTTCTTCATGAAGCATTTATGAATATTCCTCATTATTTGTTATAGTTCTTCCACCTCTCTCAAGCTGTCCCAAAAACTCCACTAGTCATTTGATCTCTTCGTAATATTTTATGAGCATTCAATCTAAATGTTTCTCTTCATTCACCTAATTCTCTTGTTGATATGCCTCTCATGGAACTTTGTTGTTGTCTTTTCCTCATTAAGATAATTCTTCATTTTCCTCTTGCTTTGTGACAATTTGTAATGGCATTCCACCTTCATGCTTTACATAACCTTGACACATACACCACTGCGTAGTTTTCAAATCATGAGTCTATGTCGATTCTTCTAGAATCATATTTTAATGAGGGTTTGAACTTTCCAACCATTTCATGGCACTTTCCTGAAGTGTCACATAATTTTCCTTATCATCATCTTCTCTAAGAAGTGGTCCTTATTTTGGTTCATAGAGGTAAACCACTTGTTTCTAATACTGAGTTTTTCAAAGTATTTCTTGAATAAATCATTGAAGTTGTGCTTTAGCTTCTCTTGCAACATATTCCATTTCACCTTTTTCCTCCTTCACACCAATCATATCATTCTTCTTCATTACTCTCCTCTAGAAACTTCATTAACACACCAAGTTGTCCCTTCAACTTAGCTACCCCTCTCTCAAAGTCCTCATTGCTCAGCCTTCTATGGCTTCTTCTTGAACCCTTATAATGACTATTCATAGTCATTTCTTCCTCTCCATACATGAATTCATCCATACTCACTGTGAGCTACAAATAGATTTCCTCTATAGCAAGCATTTGCACTTGCTACATAACACCTCATCAAGCTTTCTCTCAAGCTTGACCTTTTTCTATTCAAGCATCCTTCCATTAGAACTTCTCCAACACTCTTTGCTCTAGGATTTTGTACTTCTCACTTTTTCTCAAGAACTTTACTTCTCTCTTAGACAACTCTATCAATTATTGTAAATGTAGAGTTGTCTCAAAATCTTCTACCTTACCTCGGGTGGAAGTTGTTCTCCTCTCTACTGATGCAGGAGCATTCACCGAAGGGAAAATTGTTGTAAATAGTAGACATAGGGGGTCATGTATTTTTAGGAAATAGTTTTCCTCTTTCTCAAGTTAATGTAATATTAGGCTCTTAAGTGATTTAATTAGATAATTAGAGGAGATTGTAAGTGCTCTCAAATAAATGAGGACATGAGTGAGAATAAATGACAAGAGTCCAAAGTCAATCAGAATTCTTAAAGAAGCCCGTGATTCGGGATATGAGAGAGAGAATTTAGGAATTAATGGAAGTAGAAGTGGACAAAAGATTTAGGATTCAGCACAGAGGATTTAGGAATCAGTTTAGGATTTACTCCAGAATCAGTTCAGCACAACCAATGCTGGATATATGTAAGCCTACGAGCAGAGTCAAAAGAGAGAGAGGCCACTCATAGTTGAAAATAAGGCCTGTGAGAGATCGAGGAGTCTCGAATGTAATCTTTTCTTTTACATTAATATATGCAGAGTTTGTTCTTGACTATGTAAGTGCTTTCGGGAGCATTTCATGAATGAATTACTATGAATTCTTAGGCTCTGTAATAGGTTGCAGGCAAAATTTTGAAGGATGCAGAGGAATGGAGAGATTTAGAGGAATCACAAATGAAAATTGAATCCAATTGAAGAAGTGGAGTAAGACTCTAGAGAGAAATAGCTAAGGGAGATTTCACGTAAAAGCAAGCTTTGAGAAAGTTGAGTGGTGGAAGCAAACAACAACGTTCTAAAGAACTGCATAGAGTAGAAGAACGAGATAGAGAGTTATAATGGATCTTTGAATCCATTCAAAGGAGCAATTAAATTCCAAAAGGACAGTGATTGAAGGAGTATGCAGAGTTAAGCTCAAACGAGAATGAATTGAGAAACAGAAGAGCGTAAGGCAGGACCTTGCGAGAAACCCAGAAACCACACGAAACATTGAAAATGACGGAAAAATTCTAAGTAAAAGTAATGAGCGGAGGAGTGAATATTGATGCTTAGGAACCATTAGATCTCTTAAGATCAACGGTCCATATTGTATCGCATCGACAGAAACCATTGCAATGAGGACTGGAATGGGCCTTTGCAATAAAGTGATTGCGATTATGCGATTAATCGTCGACTGTCGGATCGTGAATTTGATCGATGGTCACGATTAAATTGGCCAACACATATCGGGGAAGTAGAGATCAGAGATATCAAGTGATCGAAGGTCAGGCCTTAATATAGTGCAGCATTGTGGAGCAATGGAAGGAAGCGAACCCAATGATAAATATAGTCGTGGCTTATAAATTTGAAGTCCACCTTATATGTTTGGGGGCGGAAGTTAATCTATCTCCTTTGTAATATGTTAAAGAGTTGCGGTAAGTATTTTGAGGCTTAAGTGGTGTCTAACGATTTCGATAGTCATATATCGGAATCAGAGGGGTGATGAGGGATGTGTATAACTGATAGCGATTGTAATGGAGGTAGCCTCAGGGTCTGTGCAGAGACCATATAAAGTTGTACAAGGTATGGTTTGTGCTTATTTTCCTTTGTAAGGGAAAATGCCGATAGATAATTTTATGTGATAAACATATGTTAGCCAAGGTGTAAAGGAGAAGGCTATATACATGCGGCATAAGAGCTTAATCTAAGGTTTTTGAGAGTAAATTAGTCTTGATAGAGAGGTTTTGGTGGGGTGATTATGTTCTGATACAAAGGAACTATTGTGTAGGGCCTTAACCATTCATTTATATTGAATATTTCATTCCATTGTAGAGTTAATTACCTAGGACAAAGGTATTTATGCATAATGTGGGTAGCGGGGTAGCCCTGCACTATTAGTGGTATCAAAACAAAATTGAAATCAGAGTGAGGAAATATTTCTGCAAAAATTAGGTTGCACATGGAAGAAGACAATATGCATAAGTTAAATGGATGAATGAGAGAGACTACAATGGAAGATTGTAGAGTTCCAGTAGAGGCTTGGAGTAGGCAGGAATATACGATTTCTTGGAGGAAAGAGAAAGCAAGATTTCTTAATGCAAGTTTTGAAGGTAAGAGGACTTGGAAACAAAACAGAGGACAATCCATTCAAAGTACAAGTTGAATGGTGAAACAAGATCATGCTTAGACCTTGAAAGTGAGGTAATATAATATGTTCTGTTTTAAATTGAGAATGTGTGTTTTTATACTAATGCACAGGTGACAGCAAGAGAAGCTGTGAAAGGAGAACTAGATATGTTCTTGAAGGTAGAGTAAGGATAATACTCTAAAAGAGAAGTGACAGTGAACTTGAAGAATCCAACAAGGGATTGGACAGAGAGGATAGCTAAAGTGTTCTCAAGAGAGATTGAGAGATCACAGAAGCCTAGAAGGAGCAAAGGTGTTGCTCAATATGAGGTTCCAAATAGAGGATTGTGCTTGCCAAAACACTGAGTGAGGAGAGCTTAATGATGTAAGATTGTAGCTAGGAGGACTAGCTATAGCAGAGGCTTGTTGCAGATGAGTGAGAAGATCATGAAGAAAGAGGAGAAGTAGATGACTACTGATAGTCATAACAAAGGTTCAGAGAGAAGCCACAGTAGAGGATATAAGAAGAAGGATACCAAAGCAAATGGCAAGAGGATGAGACAAGAGGAAAGTGACAAAGAGATTATAGACTTGAAAGAACAACTCAATGCATTAAGAAGAATGCTTGAGGGAAGCCAGAGACTAGGTTGGGTCTTGAGGAAGAAGCCAGTGAAGTAGCATGATATTTAGAGAAGGCGACAACAAATGCAAGTGAAGTGGCTAATGCGAAAGCTCAAGGAAGTTGAGTTGGAAATGGAAGTATACATTTGTGAACCCAAATAGGGAGAAATTTTGGGAGAAAGTGAAGATGAAGACTTGAAGACTGAAACTTCAAGTGAGGCCAAAGCTCACATGGTCTCAAAACTGACAATTTGTGTATGTTTTTAGGTGAAACATGTAAAGAAGGAAAATTTGCTGATATTTTCATAAAGTAGAAAGAAGACAAGTAGAATCTAAATTCTCTTTTGGAAGAAGATGAGAAAGATAGATCTCATATGCAATTGGGGAAAGTTATCAAGAAACCAAGTGAAGGGCTTGAGGAGATTGAAGAGGAGACCATTGAAGAATTTCTGAGTCATAAAGAGAACTTGGAACAACAAGCAGATATGATGACTAAAGCATCAACTGAGACCAAAAGGTCTTATATTTTTAAAATTGATAGTTTGTGTATGATGGCATATATTGTAGGAGAAAAGCAACCTTTGGAAGATATCTTCAGAGGAGATGAAGATCTGGATATAAAAGGTGACAAAGAAAACTTTTCAGAAGACGAGGAATTTGATTGCATACAGAAGGAAAGGTCTATGGATGAGTCTATAGAAGCTGTCATGGAGGAGAATTTTAATGAAGATGAGGAGACTGGGATAACTCTGGGAGAAGAGTTACAGAGGGACAACAAGATAAAATGTACTGAAGAAGAGATTATGTTAGCTGAAAACATAGTAAAGGATCATCAGTTCACTATGAAGATAGGCACAATGGAAATATCCATGAAAGCTGTTGAGATAATTACTGAAGAAGAAGGACATCTACTGAAAGATGTTAAGGAAGAAGAATTTTGTGGAAAAGACTTAGCAAAGGCAGAAAGGACATCTGATGATCTATCCATAATAAAAGAAGTTATGGAGAACTATGTGAAATTTCGAAAATCTACTCCAATTGAAATTGTTGAGTTATATAAAAAATTAGATTTTCAAAGAAGGGAGTTGGAAAGATAGAGGATAGATGTTCAAGAGAGATTTTTGAAGAAAGAAGACAAAAGAATTGTCATGAATGACAGTCACGAGAGAAAGGAGGTGATAATGAGAGTTCAGCATATTGACACTGCAAAAGAAGGAGTTCACTGCAATGGACAAAAGAAGAGAGATATCATTGAAGAAGATGGTATGGAAGAGAGACTAATGGATAGTCTGATGAATTTGTTTGAGAGTTCAAATCCGCATACTGATGTGCTGACAGAGGAGGAAGAAATAGTGCAGCAAATTGAATTGTTCCCAAAGGAAAACAAGGCACAATAGCCTTGTGTTTTTAATTTTAACAAGTGTTTTGTGAGTGCAGGTTTTGTTGCAAATGCTCGAGGAGATTGGGTACAGCTAAGGCACTTAAATATGAAAGAAGGAGATTATGTGGAATAATTCAATACATGGAATAAAGAAGTTAATTTTCTGAAGAAGGTGTTGAACAGTCATGATTCAATCATGAAAGATGGTAAGGATGATAGGGAGGCAGCAAGTAAAAGAGAAGTCAGCAAAGCAACCAAGGAAAAGGTTGAATCAAGCAAAGAAAGAATAATAAAACAAGAAAAAGAATAGTAGATTGGAGAATTAGTGGACAACAACATCAACCTAAAACAAAGAGAAGGAGACATAAATATGAAGCAGAATATGGACCATTCTAAGGATGCATTGGAAACAGAAATTGAAGAAATGTGGAAAATGATGATGAAACAGTTCAAATGGAGAAAAATAGTAGCAACAAGAAGCAAGATCAATCAAAATTTGAACCTGATTGACAAGAAGAAGAAGATGGAGCAAAAGAAAACAGAAATGTACCAGCAACAAGGGAACAAAGCATGTGGATAGTTATAGAACAAAATATGGGATCTAGGAAGACCAAGGCCAGAAGACACATGATCAGGAGATCATGAAGATCATGAACATTCTCTACTTTGGGAGTCTGGTGCAGGAGCATTCACCCAAGGGAAAATTATTGTAAATAGTAGACATAGGGAGTCATGTATTTTTAGGAAATAGTTTTCCTAAGTCTCAAGTTAATGTAATATTAGGCTTTTGCATGATTTAATTAGAGAATTAGAGGAGCTTATAAGTGCTCTCAAATAAATGAGAACATGAGTGGGAATAAATGACAAGAGTCCAAAGTCAATCAGAACTCTTAAAGCAGTCCATGATTCAAGGGATGAGAGAGAGACTTTAGGAATTAATGGAAGTAGAAGTGGACAAAAGATTTAGGAGTCAGTATAGAGGATTTAGGAGTTAGTTTAGTGTTTACCCTAGAATTAGTTCAACAGTATCAATGTTATATATATGTAAGCCTATGGGTAGAGTCAAAAGAGAGAGAGGCCACTGATAGGTGAAAATCAGGCATGTGTAAGACTGAGGAGACTCGAATGTAATATTTTCTTTTACTTTAGGATATGTAGAGTTTTTCCTGACTGTGTTAGTGCATTGGGGAGTATTTCATGAATGAATTACTATGAATTTGTAGGCTCTGCAATAGGTTGCAGGAAGAATTCTGAAGGATGCAAAGGAACAAAGTGATTTAGAGGAATCATAATGGGACATTGAATCCAATTGAAGAAGAAGAGTAAAACTCTAAAGAGAAATAGCGAAGGGAGATTTCATGTAAAAGAAATCTTTGAGAAAGTTGAGCGGCGAAAGCAGACAACAATGTTCTGAAGAACTACACAGAGTAGAAGAACGAGACAAAGAGTTATAATGGATCTTTTAATCCATTCAAAGGAGCAATTAAATTCCAAAAGGATAGTGACTGAAGGAGTACGTAGATTTAATCTCAAATGAGAATGAATTGAGCAGTAGAAGAGCACAAGGCAGAAGCTTGTGAAGAACCCAAAAACCACAGGAAACATTGAAAATGGCGGAAAAATTCTAAGTAAAAGGAACGAACGGAGGAGTGAATATTGATGCTCATGAACCATTATATCTCTTAATATGAACGTTCTAGATCGTATCACATCGGTGGAAACCATTGCAATGAGGACTGGCATGGGCCTTTGTAATAGAGTTAGTTCGGTTGTGTGATTAATCGTTGACCATCAAATCGTGAATCTGATTGAGGGTCATGATTAAATAGGTCTTGCATAGCAAGGAAGTAGAGATTGGAGATATTGGGTGATTGGAGGTCGGGCCTTAATATAGTACAGCACTATGGAGCGACGAAAGGAAGTGGTCCTGACGATAAATATAGTCGTGGCTTATAAAACCGAAGTCCACCTTATATGGTTGGGGGCGGAAGTTAATGTATCTCCTTTGTAATATGTTAAAGAGTTGTGACAAGTCTTTTAAGGCTTAAGTAGTGGCTAACGATTTTGATAATCATATATCTGAATCAGAGGGGTGATGAGGCACATGTGTATAGTCGATAGCGATTGTGATGGAGGTAGCCTCGAGGTCTATGCAGAGACCGTATAAAGTTGTACAAGGTATGGTTTGTGTGTATTCTCCTTTGTAAGGGAAAACACCAATAGAGAATTTTATGTTATAAACATATGTTATCCAAGGTCTAAAAGAGAAAGTTTTATGCATGTGGAATAGGAGCTTAAGCTAAGGTTTTTGGGAGTAAATGAGTCTTGATAAAGAGGTTTTGGTGGGGTGATTGTGTTCTGATACAAAGGAATTGTTATGTAGGGCCTTAACCATTGATTTATATTGAAGATTTGACTCCACTGAAGAGTTAATTACCTGGGACAGAGGTATTTATGCATATTTACGCATACTGTGGGTATGTGCGGGGTAGCCATGCACCATCTACTCCAAGAGTTTTTTGCCAATCATCACCTTTGTTTTGATGCTACCTGCAGTCAATAATTTCCATGTCTCTATTGAAGGTGAACATATAAAAACTAGATTACCTGAAAGGTCTCATTAGATATGAGATTCCAAATCTCTTGCACTCCTTGCTTCAGTATTCTTCAATAACCTTTGACAAATCTCCCTAGCGTTGCTCCTTGGATAGAATTGGCTTCTCCTTTAAACTAGAAAGTTTGAACTTCTTGATTCCCTAGCTTTGCTATTCTGCATGCTCTGATATCTCTCTAAGTATCTTCTCTCTACACCATTACGAAGCTATTCTTTGATGCCCTTATACCACCTAATGGAGTCGAAGACGATATTTCACTCAACCTTTTCCACTTAGCTCCACTATTCACCAATTTTTGCTGTCCTGTCTAAGGATTACTTCTCCACAAACTTTAAACATGCATCTTATCCACTCATTCATGTAGTGGTTACCCTTGGAAATGTGTGCTATCAGCCACACCAAAACATGAAATCATTGTATTTCCCTTCGTTCTACATCTTAGCATTATTATTTCTTTGACTCGGCAAAACACCGATCCTCAACTCCCAATGCAGCTCAACATCTCATGATGGGGATCAAACCATCAACCCACATTTGACAAGTCTCTTCTCTCTTTATCAAAGTTGTTTCGAATCTGCATATATACTTTCAAGATTTCTTAGCGTCCGAGGGTCTCTCACATCTGGCATATGATCATGCATGGAACCAAGCATCGACTAGAAAAGGTGTTGTGGTCTATCATTTTCTGTTGGCTAGTCTTAACATGTTATAACAATTTACTCACCACCTGCTTCTCTCATCTGACAACATACCAAAGCTTATGCTAGCTTCTCATTACTTGACGGATGCTCTTCTCATCTCTTAAAAAATACCTAATGGTGGTCTCTTGGGTCTCAAGCTGACAGTAAATCTTAGGATCCACTCCACACTTTTCATGGTCCTAAATGACATCAACCCAATCTGGTCTCAAACCGCGTTGATTTATCTACTCCTTTGCTACCTACAACACAAAACATTCTTGATGCTTGATAGAAAGATCTTGGGTCTTTGTCATTTTGTTGGCCCACTACACGTTCCTTCCCAAATTCCTGATGCCTCGACATCCCAAGCGATAGGCCATCAACTAACAAACATTTTTTTTGTCTTGGGCCCATTAATAGATACACCAATTTTGTAGTTTTGGATTGGCCCAAGGTTCAATTTATCCTCACATAATTGTACAGTTTTGGATTGGCCCGAGGTTCAATTTATCCTCACATAACTCGTGTTCTGATTTGCTAAAGCCCTATAAATGAAAATGTTGACGCGGATGGGTTATCAACATTAGCAACTAACAAAAAGCTCAAAGGAAGAGCTTTTAATAGTTCCTCATAAATGTTTTGGCCACATAAATGGCTAAAACCTTTGGAACAACATCGTTTCCTTTTTAATCCTTTACTTAGGGAGAAATATACAACATCATAACAGAAGTTCTGGTAAATTTATTCACTAGTATGAAAGTTAATAAATCTCTATAGAAGGTTTCAAGATTACCAGACAACAAATCCATCTACAACAAGTATGGTCTTGATATATATGACCCCATAGTAAAAAGAAGGAAAGCTAAAAAGAAGGCCAAGAAAGAAAAAAGACAAGAATATGGAAAATATCCACAGAGAAAAAGAAAAGGGACCAAGAAAGGATACTATAGATATGTGCCGAAAACACATTACTATGAACCTAGGGATATTCATTTGCAGACACATAAGAAAGATTAGTGGAATAAATTGATTTGTTGGCTTTTTTGCCAACCTGGACATACCTCCAATTGTTGTCCTTTATTAAAAGAATCTAAAGGGAAATAGAAGAAATAAATCCTTCGAAGCTGCAAAGAAGAAAAGGACAGTAAAAAAAGATGGCATGGTGCCAACCTTGTGTTATAAATGTGGTTCTAAGAATCACAAATCTAAAAATTGTCCAAAAATCTCATTTAGAGAACAAATACAACAATGAAAACTCTATTCAACATCTGAATACTCTGAAAGTTATTCTTCATGCACATGAATAAATGTGACTACACTGATTCAGGTAACTGTCAGTGTGAATCAAGCACTGAATCAAAAATCTCATTTGATGAAGATAATGTTTCTCAATCAAAGGAGAAAGTTCTCATGGCACAAACGATGGATGATGCAGAAACGAAGCTACTTGCCTAGATTAGAACATTGGGATAAGGAGAGATGAAGGAAAAGTTACTAGAAACTTTTCCAAGCATAATGAAAAAAAATCAAGGGAGAAATAGCAAGAGTGCCTCTAAAACTGAACCAAAGGCATTATTCATTGATGCCTCATTTGAAAGAAATACAAGATCTTCCCAAAAAATCCAATAGAAATATAAGACCAGAGCCCTCACATTAGGAGAAGTCATCCAAGAGATTCATTATCTCAAAAAAGAGATTGTCCCTCTAAAAGCACAGGTCTCTGAGTTAGAAAAAGGGAAGAAAACTGAGGATGCGTATGATGAATACTACAGTAACCCAATTATTGAAATATTTGAAGGAGAAAAGGGTGATACTATAGGATTCATCGACATGAGAGTAATAGCTATCTAGTATTAGCAACATCATGTTATGCTAGATATCTATATAAATGGTGAAATGTTTTCCCTAAGAACACTTATTGAATCCGGGGCAGATATTAATATTTTGAACTCAAAAATAGTACCTACAAAGTACTGGGAAAAATCATTTAGACAATTGATGCGGCTATGAAACAAAGATCTACTGTATGAAGTCCGTCAGGCCTCCATTTTCTTTAAAGAGCATTACATCAAATTAAAATTTTTTGTTGCAGACATTCCTATTGACTGTATTTTGGGGAATGTATTTTTAGCATATTTGGAGCCACATGGATCAGCCATATTGAAAAATGGCAAGGCTGGTTATTTTATATTTGTACCAAGCTCAGATGGAAAATTACAAACAATCAAATTACCCCTTGTCTCTAATCATAGAGTGTTTACTATGGTACAAGCAATGCAGAAGATCGAAAAAGAAAAAAATAAAATTGGAGAGCTCAAGGAGCTAAAGACCACCATAAAGATAGGAGATTATCTTCAGACTCCTATAATTAAACAAAGGATCTCAACTTTGAGATAACAGATAGAAAAATAATGTTGTGTTGAAGAACCAAATGCATTTTGGCATAGAAAACATCACTATATAGAATCTCCCCACAAAGATAAGTGTGAAGGGAAACCCTGTAAGACCATATCAATCCCTATAATCAAAGAATATAGAGATCTCTGTCAAACATAGATAGAAAGCCTCTTGGAAAGAAGATTGATTAGAAAAGCTAGTAGTCCTTGGAACTGCTATGATTTTTATGTTAATAAACATTTAGAACAGTTATGAGGTATCCCAACACTGGTCATATACTATAAACCTTTGAATATTGTCCTCTCAGATGATACCTAAGCCATTCCTCACAAAGGAAATCTTTTAGAAAGATAGTAGGGGCTAAATTATTTTCTAAATTTGATATGAAATCAGGATTTTGGCAGGTGGAAATTAATGAAGATGATAATTTTAAGACTGCTTTCAATGTCCCAAGAAGACACTATGAATGGAACTTCATGCCTTTGGGACTAAAGCATGCCCCCTACAAATTCTAGAAGGTTATGCAAAATATTTTGAAGCTATATTGTGATTGGTTACTAGTATACATTGATAATATACTTATATTTTCTAAAAACATCGATGATCACTTTAAACATATCTAGAAATTTGTATAACTTGTCAAAACCAATGTAT
Organism: Pinus taeda; assembly: GCA_000404065.3. Classification (NCBI taxonomy): domain Eukaryota; kingdom Viridiplantae; phylum Streptophyta; class Pinopsida; order Pinales; family Pinaceae; genus Pinus; species Pinus taeda. The sequence goes on from APFE030100548.1 coordinate 235,494, forward strand.
TGGTTCTTAGCAAGTTAATTATTGAATTATTTCTAACTAGTATCAAGTTTATTGGCAATACAATTAAATATGGGCAAATCACACTGCAAAAACATGCTCTGGAATTTGTTGATAAATTTTCAGATATTATCACTGAAAAAACTCAATTACAGAGATTCTTGCAATGTTTAAACTATGTAAGCAGCCTTTACAAAGATTGCACCAAAGATAGACCATTACTCAATAGAAGACTACAAAAGAATTCAGAAAATTGGTCTCAGGCCCACATTGAAGTTGTCAGAAGAATTAAAATGAAGGAAAAAACTCTTCCTATTCCTCATATCGCTGATGATGATTATTTCAAAATTGTTGAAACAAATGCCAACAATGAATGGTGGGGAGGACTTTTGAAGAGAAAGAAAGAAGGAGAAGAACAAATAGTTCAGTTTGTGTCAGGGACTTGGAGCCCTCCTGAGAAAAACTATTCAACTACAAAAAATGAGGTCAAAGAACCATGGAACTGCATTGATAAATTTGATATCCACCTAATACAAAAAACGTTTCAGTTAAGAACATATGCCTCTGCACTAAAGAATGTCCTTAGTAAAGCTATAAAGAAAGAAGGAGAAGCTAAGTTCACAAGGTGGTGAGCTCTATTTTAAAATTTTGACTTTGAAGTCGAACACATCAAAGGAAAATATAATTGTCTACCTAACTTCCTAAGCAGAGAATATTTAAATCAGAAAGACTGCAATGGTGATAGTAACAGAATGGGACCCTTCCCAACATACAGAGACTCTAAGTATTTCTCAAACACAAAACTGGGAAGAATACTGTTCCAAGTGGGAACCAACATTGCAGCTAAGAAGCACAAAAGTGCTCTCTACAAATTTGCAACCTCATTTAGATATTCAACACTTAGTACCTAAAAGGAAAGTCTACCCCAAAGGTAGCAAATGGATACACAACATGGTGTATCAGAAGAGTATGACGGCCACACATTTGGCTGAAGAATCCCTAAGCCAAAATTTTCGATATATCACTATGATATGGACAAAAGGAAGCAACCAGAGGAGAATCTTCAACAAATATCTTGCCATAAATCAGACCAAATGGACGGGATGGTATGACATGCCAAAATATGGCCACAGGGTAGTCCGAGCATTATCTTCCCAGATACCATTTATAACTTTTCAAACTACAAAAAGTTGTGGTGGGACATCATGAATGTAGATGGAAAAAACGAAACTCACTACATAAGAGTAAAATTTGGGGCCACTGGGCCACACAAAGACAACGACAAGGTGAATAGCTTCAACAATGGTGGAATTATTTTGACCTCAACAAGACTCCTATAAATCCTCTTTTCTTTCAGCATGACTTTCAATATGAATGTGACAATTATGGATTTCTAAATAAATGTTGGCATTCTCCATGTAAAACTATTGGAGATGTCAATAGTTGTCAAGATAGTCAAATTATTGGTTATTTTATGAAAAGACACCATGAATGGTTAGTCATGACTAAAATTAAACACCAAATCATCTTAAGAAAGCCTACGATTGTATGAAGAATTTATACAAAGGCTTGGGATTCTTGTAGATATTCTCAAATAAGATTTCTAGGGGCCACACCCTTGGGGGACTAATGGTTCTCGTGGGCTTGTCCTTAAAGCTTCCACAGTGTAATAATGGTCTCTAGTCACAAGACTAAATGTGACCAGTTTTCTAGTGGGCTTTTCGGTTTAAAAGCATCCACTATGTAAAAATTATTTATAGTACATTGTTTTCTATGGGATTTTTTCAAATCTTCCACAATGTAATCTAGTACGAAGATACTTCAGTCAAAAGACTCGGAGCACTTCTCCAACTTTTGGTGAGCTCTGAGCCACATCTCTTCGACTAACTAAAGATAGTACTGAATCTGCCTACCTGACTATTGGATGTTTGTACCCTGATTTTCCTATATAAGGAAGGAGTAAGGCTCATTTTGGGCATTCAGAGCGTGAGTGTGATTCTGGTTATGTTTTTGAGTTTTTGAATCCAAGGAGGAAGTCCTTGCTTCCATCTCTTTAGAGTCGGATATGAGAATCCTGTGCATCAGAGTGAGTTATGGTGAGAAACTAAAGTGGCTAGATTCTTAGGCTTTTGAAGTCTGTATGTTTTCATAAGAATTCAAGTTCTAAGACAGAGTCTGTGAAAGGCCAGGAAGCCTTCAAATAGCTTCTTACTTGACAAGTTGCAACATCTGATAAATGCCTAAACTGTAGGTTTTAACCCTGTAGAGAAATTACTTGCATACGAATTCTAAATCACAGGAAAATAAAAATGTGAGAGCATAACACATAAAACACATATACACAGAGATTTCCCACTGGATCCCAAAACCGGGACCACCAGCTTGATTTTTCATTATGTTCCTTTCAATGTTACAATGCATATTTATACATGCCAAAGCATCCAATACCATGGACCAAAAACCATCGCGTCCAAAAAACATGTGCAAAAATCATGCAAAAAACCATAGGTGGGTCTGCCCAACCTAACATAGGGTCCAAAACCAAAATTTTCCGGGGGTACGGGTACCCCTCAAACCCCCTGTTAACTATGTGGAAAGAATGTAACCCAACCCAAAAATCTCCCACTTGTTTTTTTCTTTCCACAGGTGGCCACAAGAGAGCTTAGTCATTTTTTCCAGCCTGAAACACCCATTGTTTCTCTACACCAAGAGAACTTCTCAGAGCTAACAGATTTTGTCAATGCATCTGCAATATTCTTGAAAGTGTCCACCTTTACCAGCAACACCTTTTTGTCTTCTATCATATCCCTCACAAAGTGATACTGACCATCAATGTGCTTTGTCTTTGAATGATAAGCATGGTTCTTTGCCAAGAAAATTGCACTTTAGCTGTCACAGTCTATCCTTATAGCTCCCTGTACTAACCCCATACTTATACACAATCTCTGCAACCAAATTTCTTCCTTGCTTGCATGAGTGGTTGCCATGTATTCTGCCTCTGTAGTTGATAGTGCCACTACAGATTGTTTCTTACTCATCCAACTGATTGCACCTCCAAATAGGTTAAACACATACCCACTTGTAGATCTTCTCTGATCCAGATCTCTAGCCCAGTCTGCATCAAAAAAGCCACAAATATCCAACACTCTATCCAATCCTGGTCTTCCTTGGTAGCACAAACCATAATCACTAGTGCCATGCAAATATCTGAAAACCCGCTTCACTGTTGTCCAGTGCTCCTTCCCTAGTTTTGACATAAACCTGCTCAATACTCCCACTAGATGTGCAATGTCTGGTCTAGTACAGACCATTGCATACATCAAGCTACTGTCTGCACTTGCATATGGAACACGGGACATGTCCTCTTCCTCTTCTTGTGTCTTGGGACACTGTTCAGCAGATAACCTCACACCTACAAGAATAGGAACCTTCACCGTTTACTATCCTGCATATTAAACCTCTGCAGGATTGTCTCGACATACTTCCTCTGGTTTAACCAGAGCTTCCTCTTTGCCCGATCTCTTTTAATTTCCATGCCCAAAATATAGTTTGCAGCACCGAGATCTTTCATGTCGAATTTGGAGGACAATTGGGTCTTGAAATCCTGGATAATTTCTTTGTCATTTCCAACCAACAACATATCATCCACATACAAGACGAGATAAATAACACGGTCATCAATTAATTTAAAATACACACAATGATTTGCTTTGCTTCGTGAAGCCAAGTCCCTGTATAAATGTATCAAATTTCTGATACCACATCCTTGGTGACTGTTTTAACCCATACAGAGACTTCTTTAACTTGCATACTAGTTCTTTCTTACCCTTCACTGCAAATCCTTCAGGTTGCTTTCATGTAGATTTCCTCTTCCAAATCCCCGTGAAGAAATGTTGTCTTCACATCCATCTGTTCTACCTCAAAATCAAAAGTAGCAGCAACAGATAAAAGTAATCTAATAGAAGTTACCTTGGCAACTGGAGAAAAAATATCACCAAAATCAATTCCCGACACCTGGGAATAACCTTTTGCTACCAACCGAGCTTTGTATTTCTCCACCTTCCCTTCTGCATTTGTCTTCTTCTTGAACACCGATTTGCTGCCAATGGGTTTCCTTCTAGCCGGCAACTACACCAGATGCCAAGCCTCATTTTTGTGCAAAGATGCCATTTCATCAACCATGGCCTCTTTCCAGAGTTTTCCATCCTCTGAATCCACTGCTTCCTTCACAAATCTGGGATCATCATCAGTAACAGACAAAGAAAAATTGGAACTGAAAGCAGATGGACTATACCTTTCTGTCTCCCTTCTTTCTCAAACTAATCTTCTCATAGCCGGAGTTTGTGGCTCTTCATCTTTTGATTCCTCCTCTGCTACAGAGTTTGATTCTTCCTCTTTTAGTTCAAACTCTATCTTCACAGGTTCCTTTGGTTGGAATTCATTTTTGATAACATCTTTCACCTCTCTAAACACCACATCTCGACTGTACACAACCTTCTGTGTGACTGGGTTCCAAAGCTTATAACCCTTTAAACCGTCCTTATACCCAATAAAGATGCACTTTTCAGATTTACTATCCAACTTGGTTCATTTCTC
>APFE030100548.1:241032-252497 GCA_000404065.3 Pinus taeda
CTCCATCTTTCATCCTCAGGTTATACAGCTTTTTTCCGCAGGAACAATTTATTCACCAGAGACTTAGATTGGTACAAAGTCCCTAACTTGTCCCACAGAGCCTTCGCCGTAGCTTCCCCTGATACATTCAGCAATACTGAATTTGAGACACACAATTGTATTGTGCTCTTTGCCTTCCGATCCAACTTCTTCCATTCTTCATCGGTCACTCCCGTTGATTTAGTACCTGGATCTACCACGATCCACTGATCTTTATCCACCAACAGATCCTCCATCTTGAGTTTCCACAACTCAAAAATCTGACCATTGAACTTCTCAATCTCTATATTTCCACTGCTCGCCATCTTCTTTCACCACCATAATCGATCTCACAGATCTCCCACTGAACAAGGTCTACCACAGGCCCGAGTGAAACCCCCTAGCAACAAAGGTGTCCCCTTGAAGCCAAAATAGCTTCGATACCAAATGTAGGTTTTAACCTCGTACATAAATTACCTGCATACGAATTCTAAATCACAGAAAAATAAAAATGCAAGAGCATAACACATAAAAAACGTATACATAGAGATTTCCCATTGGATCCCAAAATCAGAACTACCAGCTTGATTTTTCATTATGTTCCTTTCAATGTTACAATACATATTTATACATGCCGAAGCATCCAATACCATGGACCGAAAACCATTGCATCCAAAACCATGGACCGAAAACCATCGCGTCCAAAAAACATGTGCAAAAATCATGCACAAAACCATAGGTGGGTCCGCCCAACCTATAAAGTGGGGTTACGGGTACCCCTCAAACCCCCTCTTAACTATGTGGAAAGAATATAACACAACCCAACATAAACAATTTATCTCTGGAAAGGAGCTTCCAAGTTTCTCTCTAAATTTGTAAAGAAACTTCTCTATAAATATATGAGTATCCATTTTCTAAGCATGATACATTTTGCTTGAGTACATTTTTCACTTTTACATGTGTTAAAACTGATTGTTGAGGTAGTATTTGTGAGACAAGAGGTTTGCTTGATGTTCGCTAGAGGTTTTTCGAGGTCTGTGGAATACCAATCCATTAAAGGCACGAGGCCATGTGAAGGACTCTAGAGTGTGAAAGTCCAGAGGTTCGTGTAAAGGTTCGTGTATTGGTCATAGAGAAGATACCCAACGAGAGCAAGCTTCATGTCTGAATCCCTATAGCAAATTGGTATCAGAGCCAGTAACGCCTGGTTCATTACGGTTAGTAATCAAAATCTATAAGTCTCTAAAAGGGATAATTCTAGAAGATCATTCTCTTTGAGAGAGCTTGACGCTGAAGAACAAGCTGAAGAAAACCCATTAAGAGATATGTTTGCTTCATCAACTAAAAGGGTTATAAATTATGTATAAGTTGAATATTTTGAAAGTCAGCCTACACCTAAGTGGTGTCTGCCCAATATCTCCTCGTCAGAAGTATAAGCTCACTTATCTATGTTCCATCTTAAAGCTGTAACTAGAATATCTATCAAATAAAGTATTAGTCAAATATAAGAGAACTCGGATTCTATACAAACACTTTCTCTTCTTGATACTAAGAAACTTCAGTCTGAAACCAAAAGACTGGGAACCAAATATTTTCCTCTGGGGTGCATAACGGTAGGGATCAATTCCTTAGTCCATAGAGGACTGAATACTTTTGTTCTTGTCACAGTCAGAGATCTAACACATAACAAATATTCAGATTCATTCATAGGAGGAATGGTTGCTCCATTATCAAATGGACCAATATACTTTGATCGCTATCCCAACTTTTCTATATATACATTTGATGAGCACATGAAGGATATTTTACAACTATAGATTCAAAAAATAGTGTTTGATCTGAATAAAAAGAGAAATAATATTGTCATTCAAGCTCATGGTTGTTTTAGACACATAAATAACCTTTATCTTGTAGTTCTCCATGCTCCTAGCAAACAATCCAAATATAGTGTGGTTGTTCTAAGAAATACCCAGAATCAAAAGTTAGAACATCAGATTATTAAATGGGAGGGCCTAAGTTTCTAAAAACATTAGGTTGTTTATAACCTAAAACCTCCAACAATGCAAAATATTGCTTCTGCTGATATACAAGAAGGACCATCATCTGTTGTGTGATTCAGGATGGAAGTTATGTGTTTCTAGAAGTTTCCCTTTTCCATTGAGATTAGGTGTTGGATACATAGTATATTGACTTTGGAGAGGCTCACAGATAGGGAACAGATGTGGTTCTGTGCTTTCAGGTTTCTCTACTTCTTGAAATAGTGAGGAGATAATCACTAGCTCAAATTTTTCTTCGACCATTTCTTTAGGGAAGAGAGAAGGAAATTTATCAACAGGCTTAACAATATGCTGAATATTTGTAGATCTCTTGAATAGAGAAAAAACAGGAATCGATTTGTCTTTGGGGGCTATATGAAGTTTATCAAAAATTTTAGACAGTTCTTCAATAGATTCCTGAGTAGATTGTTTTCCCATTTCTACTTTCCTTTCAACATCTTCTATCCTTGTTAAGGATTCCTTAACAAAACCTTTCAATACATTAGTGGAATAGCTCACATCACTCAGAGTTCTGTTAATACTATTTACAGAGACTTGTATACTATCAAAATATTTTTTAACTTCAATAGACTTTGCACAATTCATTTATAGCCCTTTAACTTCTATATTTTTCCAGTGTATCTGTTCACTTGCATTTTGTATCCTACCATCAACTCCAATGGTAGTGTCATCTTTTATGACCAACAGAATGGCTTTGGCACTATTCTATGCTTCTCCTAATAGAATGCCTTTGTAAGGAGGGAACGTGGTAGGAGTTTCAATTTTACTGCCATCTATGGCAGTCAAAGAATGTTTTGTTGAGGATGATTCAACATCTGCCATTTCTACATCTGTATTTTCTTGCTTCCTCTTCCATTCATAAAAAGACAACAAGACATTGTTCTTTTGCATGTATGTTTTCCATTCATGGGATAATATGATTTTTTCTGGGTATGTAGTGGTAAGGTCAAAAATTTCAGCCTCAGGATGAGTGCATAAATCCAAATTAAGCATATAATTCATCAATTGATGATCAATTGTATGCTTCCTACATCCTTCAATAATCGGAAGGAAATTGTGCATTTATGGTTTTGACGACTTCTTGCAATCAGAAGGCACCAAATTGTCAAATCTGGATTGAGGGATTATCTCATCAAGTTGTTCCAGATATCCTAGACCATAGTGAGGCATACCAGCAGGATGCATTTTTCTAAACATGTCTTTAAGGTGGGCGTCTTCATTTTCCAAAGATGGAAGCTTATGAATCATTAATACATGATTATTATCATGAGGGAAAGGTATTTTTGAACACATAAGATTTGGACACGGAGCGACAGAAGTTGTAGGAGGAGATACTCTTGTCCATGGATGGTGGTTCTGATGTATGACAGAATCAACAAGGCTAATGAGATTTATCTTTTGATTGAAGCTTGGGAAAATGACTTGCAAGGATGAAAAATGCATAATCTGGGCATATTCAAATAGATCTATATGAGGGAAATTTACATATGGTGTAAAAGAACTGGCAGTATCTACTACTTGTGGATCAATATACATGGATGATGCTTTGCAAGCTAAATTGATTCTTCTGCGATCTATTGTAGATATTCTAGGAAAGGATACTACAACAAATGATGGTCCTTCTTGTTTATCAGTAGAGGTAATATTTTGCATTGTTGGAGGTTTTGGGTTATCAACAACCCAATGTTATGGGAAACTTAGGTCCTCCCATTTAAAAATATGATGTTCTAACTTTTGACTCTAGGTATCTGTTAGAATAGCCACACTAGATTTGGATTCTTTTCTAGGAGCATGGAGAACTACAGGATAAAGGGTATTTGTGTGTATAAAACAACCATGAGTTTGAATGACTATATTATTTCTCTTTTTCTTCATATCAAACCTTGTTTTTTGAATCTATAGTTCTAAAATATCCTTGATGTGCTCATCACATGTATATATAGAAATGTCGGGATAGCAATCAAAGTATAGTGGTCCATTTGATAATGCAGCAACCATTCATCCTATCAATGAATCTGAATACTTTTTATGTGTTAGATCTCTAACTATGAGAAGAAAAAAACTATTCAGTCCTCTATGGACTAAGGGATTGATCCCTACCCTTATGCACCCTAGATGCAAATATTTAGTTCCTAGTCTTTTGGCTTTAGCCTGAAGTTTCTTAGTGTCAAGAAGAGAAGGTTTTTGTACAGAATCTGAGTTCCCTTGTATTTGACTAATACTTTCTTTGATAGATATTCTAGTTATAGTTTTAAAATGGAACATAGATAATTCAACATATACCTCTCACAAGGAGATTCTCGGTGTAGGGTTGGTTGTTTAGACCTGGATCATTAATTTTTTCTATAACAAGGGACCTCTTCGCAATTTAATCACCCAAGTTCTTTCATCCATGCCAATTCTTATGCATAGGTATGCCACAAGCGATGGTTTGACTATATCCACTCATAGATACGGCCCATAGGACACTAGTTGTTAATTCGAGAACACGAAGATTAGACAAACTCCTTAACCACAGACACTTTAACTCAATGGAAAGACTAGACTCACTCACTACTTAAACTCAATGAACAAAAAAATACATGATGGATAAAATTCACACATTCACCTAATTAATCATCCACAAAGCAGCTCATGGGAATACACAATAATTTCCAAATTTAAGTCAAAACCTTCACTAAATGTTACTATTACACAAGGAGTAAATGGCCTAATCATATTGGTATGAGTATTTTCTTCCCTTGCCCTTTTTCTCCCCCTTGTTGTCTCTATACAACTACATTGAGCTACTATATATCAGCTTCTTTGTGCTACTCTCATAGATAAGAAGAGGGAAATATATCTGAGAACAAAATGGAGGCTTCTTAACTAGAAATCCTCTATCCTAATTGCACATGTCCCTATTTGTAGAAGCCAGGTGCCACTTAATCCTAACAAGATTCCTACATCTGTCTCTTAAGGACACCTTAGCATAATTATAGATTCTCTTAGATTAAAATATTATAAATTAAATAAATTTGTCGAAGGGAACAAACTGCCTTGGTAAAATCCTTAAGACCACTTGGGTCTAGTTACATGGTTACTTTGAGAGAAGTTGGTCATGCATCATCTCCCCATACTTTGCTATAGAATTCCTCTCAATAAAATTATTAACTTATATTACAAGTATATTTTTTTATTTACTAATGGGTTACTTGGGATACAAAATACAAAGGCATCACCTTGTTCAATAAGTAACAACCATTTTCCACTTTTCCGCATTAGGATGAGATTCATGGTCATGGATATTCATGACAATATGTTTGCAATCACCTCCATGGAGTTTTCCATATCCCATACAATATTAAGTACACATGCATTAGATAGAGATTCATTTCCTTTGGGTTCTCATGTATATGGCATTTTCCCCCAAGTATGATGTCACTTATCTCTATTACTCTTGTTGGATGGTGGAATTCATGTGTAGTCTCATCAATGCATTACCTTAGTGATCTTCATTTCAACTAGGTGTCTCCTTGTGTTCTTTTATATAGTTATTTGGCTATGAATTTTCATTTTCTAACTCCTTTCTCACAATCGCCTTCTCATCCTTTCTCACCTCACTATGTACCTCTTCCTAATCATCTTTCTTCACTCCATATTTACTTTTTTTTGTAGCTATGGTACATCAACAAGCTGAGTGTACAAGTTGCAGCGGTGGTCACAGCTCATTAGGGGGTTCGCAATATTTAAAATGGGTTAAGTCCTTAGATATCTTATCTGATGAAAAAATCAAATGAACTATTAAGATTCACCTAGTAGATAATACAAGTAAAAAATGTCACAAAGTATTAGTGATTGCCTGTAACATGTATAGTCCAATCTAACTAGTGAATCCAATTTTCTATCTGACTCAAGTCTTTGCAATAGTAGAGTGTTGGGTGTTGGATGTAGGCCACTTTTGTAGACCATAAATGAATATATATACATGATATGCATTTATTAGATCATGAAGTGGCTCTTCCATGATTTCCTACTTGATAGGAATGAATCAAAGAATGAAATTATTTTAACATTAGATGATATAATGTTTGTTTTGAAGGAGATGAATAGGATATTAATGGGCATATATCAGATAATGATTATAGGCCCTACACTGGGAAGCAAAAACCCTATTAACTGGGCAAATTAATGCATCCAATTCTTTCTAGATTTCTTGATTTTTCATTGTTCTATGCCATTTTTTTTTTTATTGTGGACCTGCTAAGACCATGATATGTTATCTAAATTCTCTCTATTTATCGCTACGTAAAACTTCAATATACTATGATAACTTGTTATTTTTTGGATAGATTATTTTCAAATGTTTATAGTCTCTTATTTTATTATTGGTTCAACTTGTTATGGATTTTATAGAGGGTCTTCCCATGGGTTTTTCACAATGCAATTGTAATAGACCAAATTTGACTTTTTCATGAATTTCAAGAACATATGATGTAATTACAAATAATAGTATAAAAACATATTTCTAGTGGATTTTTGAAGATCATAGGACGTGATTCTAAACAACAGTAGCAAAGAACATTATATCCATCTTGATTCTCCTTTAAGTGTTTAATCGTTTAATGGAAATAGAGTTTCAGTAATAACCAAGAACAATATATTTATTTTGTTGTCAAGTATCTATGGATTTTTTTCTTTATTTCCGAAAATATAGGATGTAATTATAAAAGCATATTCATAGTTGAGTTTTTTCTAGTGCGCAAGATGTTATTGTACAATGTAAAACATAAATAACAGATGGAACTTTACCCATTTGGGTTTTGCCTAAGTGTTTAAGCATCTAATGCAAATAAAGTTTCTACAGTAGCAAAGAAAATTATAACCTTTTTGGTTGATTTAATCAAGACATAAAATCAACATTATATAATTATTCAACCATACACCTATCAAATGGTGTATAAATTAGTTAACATAAATCTACAGTTGAAACATTCAAAAATTGAGTGATCACAATTTAAATAAATTAATTGATGATGTAAAATCAATCACGAGTTATAAAACTATTAGCAAGAAGAAAATGCATCATAGTTATAATGGACATGCATTCAAAACAAAATTTTGTTTCATAATTGGACACCATCATGTAGTTGAAATGATTATAGTGATATGAATACTGCAGATGTAGAAATTATCATGTAGATTCAAAATTGTTATATAAATTTACTAAATCACAACACTTGAAGATACTTTACTCATATGCAGAAGTTAATTCACCATCTAAAATAAGAGTAATTGGCATGAAAAAGGAAACATCACATATGGACAAAGATTTATCAAGGGGAAACTAACTACTCAAAACCCCTTACTATATGTATTGCATTAATCAAAGAATATAGATGAATACAATATGTTTGCTCAAACTTATGCACAACCTGCACCTGTATCTTCTATCCTCTACTTGAGTGACTAAACCTAGACAACATTTAGCAAATTTCAAACCATCAAAAGCTCATATTTTCTTCCATTGTTCATTGAGGAACTAGGCCCCTAGTTAATATGAATGTTCCTTCATTGGATAGCACAATTCCCTTAGGTCATTTCTCTAACTGGATGTACAACATGAAATAGTTTACAACTCATAGTACACAACCCTTGAACTCCAATCTTAACTGGGTAACTCAAATTCTTTGCATGCATGACTCAATTTAGGCTGATTGATTAGTTATCTGGATGATCACTCAGTGTGGTTGAAGTTTCACTTCCACACCTTAACCTTCCACTAGTTCCTCTAACTATTAGAAATAGTTTAACTGACCATAACTCAATTTAACTTAATTAAATTGTTAGAACTGAAATTAACCCAACCTAAGCTCCTAAAATTTATGAACCCACTACACACAACTGAACTTCATGTCCCTAACTTGAATTAAGTGAGCTTAACTCGTATTTTCTAGGAATCAACTCAAGTAAACTAAAATTCAACTCATTAACTCAAAATCACTATTCTTAACTCAATTACAAGTGTTATGTCACCTTAGTTAACTTCTCCAAGTTGTTTGTTAGTGTGGAAATCCAAATTTTCTCAATTTCAATTAAGGAAAGAACCAAAACTGAAACTTTCTTGTTGCATTTTCAACACTCCCTCTCAGCAAGATAGGGATTCTCAACTACCCCAATCTAGCACATTTGGAATGTATTTCATTGAACACCTTGCACTTTTGTTGTTGTTACTACAACATTTGCAACTTAGAAGCATAAAAAAAAAAAAAAAGAATCATCTATGTCTGCAACTATCTATCGGGAAAATTGTGTTACTGTTGACTCTGCTATTGTGCCTCCAGCTCTACTGTCAACACTCGTCTGCACTATTCAGTATATGACTGAAATTGATCCTCCTGCTACTCAAAAATTTGGGCCCCCATAGCAAGGTAATGATCCATGAGGAGAATGCCTCAATGGACCCTACCCAAATGTCTACAACTTTGGGACTAAGGATATACATTATCCCACCTCACTCAGGAGGTATAGTTACATGCATAGAAAAATATGATCTGCTCACACTGTTGTTGTTGCTGCAACTAGTACAATAATGAGTTTGATCTCCCCATATCCTAAAGTACTAGCTTCCATAGGGTTTCTTCCTTTGAGTTTCAATCTCTCTGTGGGAAATCCCACTACACCTCAATTTTTTCATATTAGTGATCACAACTCCTCTTTGTGTCACTAAACATTAATAAGTCTGCACATAGGGTCTCCTAGATATGCCCTGAACTAGAGCTCCATTATTATGCCTCAAAACAACTCCTTAGTTCTTCAATGATCAATGTACATGAGGACTTCAATGAATCATTTCTAATGTGAATCTAGCTCTGATACCATGTAGAAATTAATGTGTAGATTGAAAAATGCTCATGAAATTTAATAAATCACAAGAATTTAAGCTACTCTACTCATCTGTGAAAGTTAATTCACTATCTAAAACAAGAATCATTGATATGCAAAAGGAAAAATAACACATACATAGAGATTTATCTAGGGGAAAGAAACTCCACAAAACCCCTTACTATCTGTATTGCATTAATCAAAGATTCTCGATGAATACAATGTGTTTGCTCAATATTGAGCACAACTTGTAGATGTATCTTCAATCCTCTTCTTGACTGAACGAACTTGACAATGACTTAGCCACTTTCAAGCATTCCCAAGCTCCTATTTCCTTGCATTTTTCTTTGAGGAATTAAGCCCCTATTTAATAGGAATTCTCCTCCATTTGATTGTGAAATTCCTTTAGTTCAATTCTCTAACTACATGTACCACGTATAGAACTTGAAATAGTATACAACTGATAGTACACTTCCCTAGAACTCCAATCTCAATTGGGTAGCTAGAATTCTCAGCATGCATGAGTTAATTTAGGATGATTGATTAGTAATCTAGATGATCACTCAGTGTGGTTGAAGTTCCATGTCTAAACCTTGAACTTCCACTAGTTCCTCCAACACTTAGAACTAGTTTCACTGACTATAACTCAATTTAACTGAATTAAATTGTTACAACTAAAATTAACTCATTCTAGGCTGCTAAAATTTAGGAACTCAGTGCACACAACTGAACTTCATGTCACTAACTCAAATTAACTAAGCTAGACTCCTATTTTTTTAGGAATCAACACGATTAAACGGAAGTTCAATGCACTAACTCGAATTGATTGTTCTTAACTGAGTGACAAGTGCTATGTAACTTAAGTTAACTTCTCCAATTTCTTTGTTGATGTGAAAAAATGTTTTTTCTCAATTTTAATTAAGGAAAAAATCAAAACTGAAGCTTTCTTGTTCCATTTTCAACATCAAAAGGAGATTAAACAAACTCACTATTCTAGTGTTTGATTGTGGAAACAACTTGATTGACACCCATTTCACTACTACAAAAGGGAATGAAACAAATCAATTGTTTCATAATTGGATAAGATCTTGCAATTGAATGTTTGATAACCATATCACTACTACAAAGAAAATGTATCATATCATTTGTATTTAGTCGATACTACTGCATAACAAAATGTATCAGATCACTTGTATTTGTGGTCACGGATATGCAGCAAAAATAAATTGCAGTTTTATTGGGTGGAAATCATGATGTATTATGTATAATAACAATATTGTACTTGATTTGGTTGGCTTAAACATGAAACCTTACTACGCATTGTTTTTCCATTGCCATTTGACTAAATTTTTCCATTGTCATTTGCCAAATTGGGAGTTACTAAAACCTGACATCAGTGTTCCCAATTCTTGCAAGAAAGCTACTTTTGACATTTGCAGAGTACTCATTGAAGACTACAAATACATACATGGCTACAGTGATGCCACTAATGAAACAAAGAATTTGGTGATGAGAACCATGCTTGAACCTCTACATGTTTAACCACACCTCAAATATACAAGGAATCCCTCCTTAATTCAGATTTCTAAATTTACTAAATAAACCTAGAGGTTGCATTCAGAGCGCTTCTTGGTTGGTCGACATGGACATGTCATATCTGTAGTAGGTGTTGTAGTGGATTAGGAACAGAGCGAATACCTCATAATATGTGAATACCTCATAATATGTGTGGCGATATTATTCTATTATAATGATTATACAATATGTGCGTTCGTGTTATTTTATTTTATTAATTAAATACAATATCACTTCCATAGTAATCAACATAGAGAAAACAATAATGCTAAAAGCACTGTAAATTTTAAAATCAATCACAATGATTTAACGTTTGGGGAACCCAATTTCAAAATGAATTTTAAAATTCGGCTAGCACTTAATTGGAAAGATTTAAAATTTTGGCAGCACAATTCCATTATCAATTTTAAAATTCCGAGCGGATATTAATGGCAATTTTACATTTAAATTGAATTTATGATGATTTATTTGTTTAAATCTTATTTATTTATTTAAATGTAAATAAATTTATTTTATCCAAGAATAATTACGAGTGTAAAATCATTTTTTCTTTTAATTTGTATGTTTAAATGAAATATGATATTATTTGAATGTGTTAATCCTAGATTTTTGTCATTGCCACTTGATTCAAGTATTGTTAAGTGATGCTTGTTATTTTTGAGTAATTTTTCTTTTTTAAGAAATATGATATTATTTGAGTGAAATGATTTTTTTTCTTTTTCATTTGATTGTATTGCAAGGTGATATTTTTATTTTTAAATAAAATATAGGATCATTTAGGTGATATTTTTTTAAACGAAATATGATATTATTTAAATGAGTTAATTTTAGATTTTCATTTTGTTTGTAAGTTTTACACCAAGAATATATTATTTGACTCTACCATTTCGGATGATAAGCAGGTGAAAACAAACCATACTAAATATATAAAAATAGAAAATTGAATATATA
>APFE030100548.1:252517-269365 GCA_000404065.3 Pinus taeda
GTATTTATTGTTGTTTTGGTTTTATAATATTAATCCCTTGGGTTTATAACTAGTCATCTGCAACGATCATCTAACATTGCATTGTGACAAAGATTGTGTTAATATATAAATCAACCATGGTCAATGATGGTC
Organism: Pinus taeda; assembly: GCA_000404065.3. Classification (NCBI taxonomy): domain Eukaryota; kingdom Viridiplantae; phylum Streptophyta; class Pinopsida; order Pinales; family Pinaceae; genus Pinus; species Pinus taeda. The sequence goes on from APFE030100548.1 coordinate 252,650, forward strand.
AACCATGTTTATTTTATGGTTTATAGTATTTATCTTAGGTTTATATATCTCGTATTTATAGTATTAAAGCCTTTAGTTTATAATATCTTCGACTTTTGGTAATGTGACAAAGATCTTCTCAATATGAAAGTCAACCATGGTCAATAATGGTCAATCGTGGTCAACCATAGTCAATAATAACTATCACATTGTGACGAAGATTGTCTCAATATAAAAATCAATCATGGTCAGCCATGGTCAAGTTTGACATTGTAATAAAGATTATTTCAATATGGAAATGAACCATGGTTAAGCATGTTTATTTTAGGGTTTATAATCCCTTACACTTTTAGTATTAATCTCTTGCATATATTAGTCCCTTGGGTTTATAATATGAATCCCTTGCGTTTATAATATAAATCCATTGGGTTTATTAATCTAAGGGTTTATATTTCTAGGGTGTAATATTACTCACAGGGTTTGTAATAGTTATCCTATGTTTTAATATAAATCCTTTGTGTTTGTAATCATGGTCATCCATGGTCCAATGTCACATTGTGACAAAGATTGTCTCAATATGAAAATCAACCATGGTCAACAATGGTCATTCAATGCCAACCATGGTCAAAAATCACATTGTGACAAAGTTTGTCTGAATATGAAAATCAACCATGGTAAATCATGGTCCAATGTGACATTGCAACAAGGATTGTCTCAACATGAAACTCAACCATGGTCAAGCATGTTACAAGGTCGCATTGTCGCAAATATTGTTTGAATATGAAAATCAACCATGGCGGACTATGGTGAGCAACCATGGTCACATTGTGACGAAGATTGTCTCTTTGTCCAACATCACATTGTGACAACTATGGTCATCCATGGTCAACCATTTTCCAATGTCATATTGTGACAAAGTTTGTCTTAATATGAAAATCAATCATGGTCAACAATAGTCCATCATCACATTGTGACAAATATTCTTTCAATATAAAAATCAACAGTAGTCAACCATGGTCAAGAATGTCTATTTTAGGCTTTATAACATTTATCTTAGGGTTTATATATCTTGTGTTTATAATATCCCTTCTGTTTAATATTATTCGCTTTGGTTTTTAGAATCAATTCTTGGGGCTTATTAATCCCTTAGGTTTATAATATTTGTCTTATGGTTAAAATACCTTGGTTTTATAATATTAACCCCTTGGGTTTAATATTATTTCCTTGGGTTTATAATTCCTTGGGGTTTTAGAATTAATCCTTTGGGTTTATAATATCAATCCCTTGGGTTAATCATCTAAAGGTTCACATTCCTAGGGCATAATATTATTCATCAAGCTTATAATATTAATCCTAGGGCTTAATATAAATCCCTTGGGTTTATAATCTTGGTCAACTATACGCAACGAGGGTCAAATGTGAAATTGTGACAAATATTGTCTTAACATGAAAATCAACCATGGTCAACCATCAACAACCATGGTCAAATGTCACATTGTAACAAAGATTGTCACAATATGAAAATCAACCATGGTAAAACATTGTCAACCATGTTAATTTTAGCATTTCTAATATTTATCTTAGGATTTATATACCTAGGGCTTACTATATTTATCCCTTGGGTTTAATATTACTCCCTTAGAAAGCCCACGAGGCTTTGGATTGATGGTGAATGGGTGCACTGTTCAGGCACTCCTTGCGATAGGTCATTGGTTCAAATCCCCTATGGGTGCTTACCTACCAAAAAAAAGAAAATAAAGAAAAAATATTACTCCCTTAGAAGCCCATGGGGCTTTGGATTGACGATGAATGGGTGCACTGTTAAGGCACTTCTTACGATAGGTCACTGGTTCAAATCCCTCGTGGGCCATGGGTGCTTACCTACGAAAAAAAATATTACTCCCTTAGGTTTTTAGTATTAATCCATTTTGTTAAGTATTCCCTAGTATATATAATATTAATCCATTGAGTTTATTAATCTAAGGGTTAATTTTCCTTGTGTGTAATATTATTTATATGGTTTATAATATAAATCATTGGGTTTAATATAAATCTCTTAGTTTTATAATGATGGCCTACCATTGTGAGCCATGTTCCAACGTTGCAATGTGACAAATATTGTCTCAATGTGACAACCAATCATGCTCAACCATCATCAACTACGGTCCAAGGCCACTTTGTTATAAATATTATCTCAATATGATAATGAACCATGGTCAACCACGATCAACCGTATTTATTTTAGAATTTATATACCTTGCGTTTATAATATTAATCCCTTGGGTTTAATATTATTCTCTGGGTTTATAATACCTTTGGGTTTTAGAATTAATCCCTTAGGGTTATAATATCAATCCCTTGGGTTTATTAACTTAAGGGTTCATATTCATAGGGTATAATTTTATTCATAGGGTTTATAATATTCCTCCTTCAATTGAATATAAATCCCTTCAGTTTATGATCATGGTCATCCATTGTCAACAAAGGGCCAATGTCTCAATGTCGCTTTGTGACAAAGATTGTCTAAATATGGAGATCAATCATGGTCAACCATGGTTAGCCATTGCTCAACGTCACATTGTGACAAAGGTTGTCTCAATATGAAAATCAATCATGGTCAAACATAGTCCAATGCCGCATTGTGACAAAGAATGTGCCAATATGAAAATCAATTATCATCAACCATGGTCAACCATGTTTATTTTAGGGTTTATAATATTTATCTTGGGGTTTATATACCTTGGGTTTATAATATCCATCCTTTGGGTTTAATATTATTCCTTTGGGTTTATAATCTTTTCGGTTTTTAGCATTAATCTCTTTGATTTATTATTCCCTAGGGTTTATAATATTTATCTTAGGGTTTAAATAATTATGTTATTAAACATATATTAATCATATGCCTATCGACATATATCAACCAGATTTACTAGCGTGTTAGTATATGTGATTCATATATGCCTATTGATGTATATCACCCACATTAGTAAATGTGGTTTTGGTTTTTAATATTTATCTTGAGGTTTATATACCTTAGGTTTATAATATTAGTCCATTGGGTTTAATATTATTCACTTATGTTTATATTATCAATCTGTTGGGTTTATTAATGTAAGGGTTCATATTTGTAGGGTTTAAAATATAAATTGCTTCGAGTTTATTGATGCCTTGGGTCAATGATATTAATTATCACTTACATTTATAATATTAATTCAATGATTTATTATAATATTAATCCAAAGGGTTTATACTAATATTAATTCCACGGAGTTATAATATTAATCCCAAGAGTTTTTAAATTTATTAAGAGTTTTTTTTGTAATATATATAAATAAATAAATAATCTAATATTCATTTTTTTTTACAAGTTTAGAAGAACTACATCTTTCCTGCCCAATAGATCCGCCAATAACGACGGGGAATGAACCGGTGACTTCACATAAAAGAGTGCCTTAACAGAGCACTATTATTGTCTTCCAAAACTCATAGTAATATTCATTATTTATTATCAAGATTATTGTTAGTATTATTATTTAATAATATTTAATATTATTTATTATTTAATTTAGAGAAATTAATTAGTTTATAAAATTATGTTTTAATATGATTTTATTATTATATATTTATCATTAAATTGCGAAATAAATAAAATGAAACATTAAACTTATATCAACCACATTTAAGAAAAAATGTATTAGATACTCTCACACATAATAAAATCATATTCGGTGGATGTTTACATGTTTACTCCTTATCCACCAATTTTTCATTATCTATTAATAATTTGATTGTCCCATGGAAAAAAAAAAAAAAAAAATAGGAAAACAATAAATATAATTGTTTTTAATTGTTTTTAGAATCCTTTACAACATTGTCAACGTGGGCCCCATCCTATGTTTTGGGAAGTAACGAAGTTAGCTTAACACACTATATCTTTGCTTATAAACCTAACATATGTCAATGTAGGCCCCACCATATGTTTGGGAAGGTAACGAAGATAGATTAACACTATATATCTTTCCTTATAAAACTAACATACTTTCTATGTTTACAAGTTAATTTTCAGACATTTTTTAAATTTTGGAGGATGCCCATATTTGTTGTACATTATGTATCGTATTATGTGTGCTTCCGGGTATATAAAATCACAATAATTTAACCGGAACAAACATTATTTTTTAAATAAAATAGTATCTAAGATTTTATCTTTCGTGTGTGTTTTCAAAGGGGATGTGCGGTTTCAAAGGAAAGTTATTATGTTGAAACGCATTTTTAAAGGTGTTTTTCTAATAGTTTGTCGAGATTGATTTTTATTTTTTATAGGGTTAATATAAAATTTGATATATGAGATTTTTATCATATTAAAATATATTATATTGTTATAAAAAATATACTTTTAATATATTTATTATATAATTAAAATTAGTTTTAGATTTTATTTAATTTTCGATTTATTAAATTTTTTCACTTTAGAAAATGTTTGTATCTTAAAAATTAATATCTTAATTTTTGATAAATACAAAAGTATTATCTTTTTATGAAATTTGACTTTTTCAATAGTAATACAAAATAATATATATTTTTAAATTAAAAATAAAATCTCTATCCTCACCATCAACTAACCACTAAATTTATTAGATATTTTACCACTATTCATGCAAACCGACCAATTAAATGATTATATTTAACATTTATGTGTCACATCTAGGTCATGATTGTCAATGTATTACAATTCTGATGTCAAAATGTGGTTGACATGAATATATTTATCAAATATGTGAATGCGATGTCCTTTTTCAATTTCATACATGTCTCACGGCACATACGACATTTCTATTTTAAGTATTATTGGACAAAGATTCCCTTTTAACAGGTCTCAAATGTTAGGGTTTGCGTGTGTAGCTTAAAATTAGTTTTTTTTAATATTTTAGTTTTAATTTATATATATGTTTATATATATTTGCTTAGAGCGTTAAGATGATTAGGAATTTGCGAAATAACGATTTTAGGTTGCGAAAATCATGAGTCACATTAATTTAATATTGCTGGATTTTTTCTACAAAAATTTTTAGCTAAGAAATTTCACATTAAGGGGTACACCTTAGTGCACCTTATCACTAATTTAATATGGTTGGATTTTTTCCCAAAGAATTTTTATCCAAGAACCTTCACATTAAAGAGTGCATCGCATGACGATTTCTCTACTCTATAGATTCAAATGTTGAAGTTTTCAAAAATATTTTTATGATTTTAAAAATCAAATTGAATTTAACATTTAAAATACCAGCTATTTTATATATTTTCACAATAAAGAACAATTATTTAATATGTATTAATATTTTTAGTTTATTACTTTAATAATGAAAAAATAAATGGGAATATCTAAAGTAAATAATTAAAGAAAAGTTTATAACCGTGTATGGGAATCTTGATTTGTGTTATCAAAGTGTTTTTGATTGTGATATGGATTGATCACCCTAAAACTTTAGGACGTTTGAGTGTGTAAGGCTTACCAGTCAAGCTTGTGATTCAATTATTCTTGCCAGATTTTAGAAGAAATTAGATGAGAAAAACTCTCAAAAAATTCACTAGAAACAACTAAATTTTATTAATAATAATAATACATTTAAAAAAAATATAATAGTGAAAATTTTATTTTTTGTATATTAATATAACCAATATGAAAATGTATAATAATTAATGTGTTGTTATTACATGTTAATCCATTATTAATAATATATTTATTTAATTTTATAATTATATAGTTTTATAAAAAAATAAAAAAATTAATAAATTAAAAATATTAAAAATCAAATCATTTATTTTTCATTATTGTTATACAATTTCCATTATTTTCCAAGCTCATCTGTGGGTTCTCTGCACTACACTCTAAATAACGCTCTTTAACGAATACCAATACGTTACGTTACTCGTATATTCAGGGTTGGAATCGTATTCTATAAAATGTCTTTTTGTGGCCGTGTTCTTCTTTCTTTCTGAGAATATTTACATTTAAAATAACAAATTCCTCCAAATTTGGATGCGCATTCTTACGCAATCATACATACATGTTCGACAACGGCTACGGAGAGGGATGTGATTTTTTCCGTTTTCATGATGTGATGCGATTTTTTCCGTTTTCAGAAATTATAGAGCAATTTATTCGTTTGCGTTAATTTCCGACGGCAAAAATTCTTTGGAGTCCCTCTGTGTGAGGAAAACCAGATGCCTCTGCAGCACTAGTGGACATTCACATCTTTTACAAAGGCGTTTGGTCAGTTTTACGTTTTCAAACTCACATAATTGAAATCCCATTTACAAGAAAATATAGGTTCGATTCATCAGGTGACCTGAACATTATTTTCATGTGGCTATTCTTTTTTTTGGTATGGCTATTCAACCATCTATATGATAATGCAATATGTTGATTTAGAAACCATTTACGGGGCTATTGATTATTTGGAAGGACGGTGGGTGAGTTTTTCTTTTCTTTGAGTTCATTGAACCCATTTATCGACATTTGAGTTTGAGGTTTGCTGTGATTGTTGTTGCCGACATCAGGAATTGTCAAATGCACTGCGTAAACTATGGATTCATTGTATGTGACTTTCCAACACATTCCTGCTTTGTCGGTCAAATTGTCAAATTTATATCCAGTTGTAGCTGGGAGGGTGTATTTGATAGTCAAAGTGGACGTTTTTACGACTTTGATCCCATCGCAAAATAAAGCTACAGAGTGTTGTGAAAATCCCGATTTAATGAAAAAATCGCGATTTTTTCTTTCTGCGGATCAAATTGTGATTTTTATATGGAAAAATCGCTGGTATTTTTTTCGGATTTTTCTAGAAAAATTAAGATTTTTTAAAAAAATCGCGATAAAAACTAAAAAGTCGTGATTTTTTTTGAAAAAATATCTGAGGGTTGTGGCAGCATGGTTTTATAACATTTTTTTGGGTTTTTCATGCGCTCATTTGGACAGTCGCACGTGGAGGGAGGAGGAGCTCTTGAAGACCAAATTTAAGAGGGTTTTTAGCCAAATCTAAGTGCTTAGAGGAGAAAATCAAAAGGAGACCACCGATTTCTCTATAAAAACGATATGAAGATTAATCTTTTTTTATTTTCAATGTTTAAAAACATTGTTTTGTATGTTTTTCATTGTTTTTGGTTGGGAAACTTGGTATGGGCACCATTTTTCTTTTGATTTCATTGTTTTTAAAGAATTTTTTTTATTTTTTCATTGATTTGGGATGGGTAACTTGGTATGACTATGTGAACCATCTTTATTTTTTTTTATTTTTTTTAAACATTGTTTATGTTTTTTTCATTGTTTTTGCCATTTGGTTGGGTAACTTGGGTTTGGAATGCTTGGGTAATTTTTGTTTGAAACTTTGAACTTTGGAATGGTTGTTTTAGGTTGGGTTACTGGTAACTTGGATATTTATTGTACAATCATCAATGTAAAAATTGAAAATTAAAATACTAAATTGTAATTTGTAAATTTGTAACTTGTAATTTTGTAAATGGCAAATGCTAAATTGTAATCCTAATCATTATTTTCCCATAGGTTCACAATTGCACGAAAACACCATTCAAGACTTCAAGTTTGCAACTTAAAAGTTAAAAAAAAAATATGCCAAGGAAATTGGATATTTTCTAGGAATATGTTGTACCTCATGCTCCGAAAGATAGACAGAACTTGAGTTGCAAATTGTGCGGAAAGGAGATGTTCGGGGGGGGTGTACAGGGTGAAGTTTCACCTTGCACAAATCCCTGAACATGATGTGGAGCCTTGTACAAATACAAATCCTGAACTTATCCAAAAAGCCATGAGAGCATTGGAAGAATTAGAGCAGACTAGAGAGGCCAAAGAAGAACTCAAAAGGCAACTAAAAAGGTTAGCTGAAGGAAGTGGGCCAAGTGGCACTGGTTCTACTGCAGCATCAGCGAATCCGGTAGCTGCATCATCATTTTTTGTTCCTTGAGCCACACCTGGTTCACAATCATCTACCGGTTCAATGCTAAAAAGAACTGAAAAAGAATAAGCTGACAAGTTGATGGCAAAATTTCTCCTCTGGAGTGATATTCCTTTCAGCATTGTAAGGAATAATCCATTTTTCCAACCTATTGTTGATGCTATTGCCAGTGTTGGCCCGGGGTACAAAATCTCTTCTTATCATGATTTGAGAGGCCGGATTCTTCAAAATGAAAAGCGTGACTGCACCCAAAGGTTGGAGGATTTTAGGGCATCATGGGCACAAAGAGGATGCATTGTTATGTCAGATGGTCGGACTGACCAAAAGGGGAGAATCCTTATAAAATTCTTGGTTAGTTGTCCCAAGGGGACTATGTTTATTAAATCTGTTGATGCATCTGCACAAATCAAAGATGCAAGAACTTTATGTGATTTGTTGGATGTGTTTATTTTGGAAGTGGGTGAACAAGATGTTGTCCAAGTCATAACAGAAAATGCTGCAAATTATGTTGCTGCTGGTAGGATGCTTATGGACAGGCATCCTACTTTATTTTGGACACCTTGTGCTACCCATTGTATTGATTTGATGTTAGAAGACATAGGGAAAATTCTCTTTGTCAAAGATATTGTTGACTCATCAAAAAATATTATAAAATTTATATATAATCATACATCTATGCTTAGCTTGATGAGAATATTCACCACCAACAAAGAGTTGGTGCGCCCCGCCATTACACGGTTTGCCACCAGTTTCATATCTCTTCAATCCCTCTTGATTTCTATGTGGGATGTGAAGAGATCGTTTCTTTCAGAGGAGTGGCGTGCTTTGCCAATGAGCTGCAAACCAGAAGGAGAGGCCGTATGCAGACTAGTTCCATACTAGGAAGACTTCTGGGCGGGAGTGCAGGAGGTGTGCGCCATTACGGAACCTTTAGTAAAGGTTCTTCGGTTGGTTGATGGTGAGAAGCTCGCAATGGGCTATTTGTATGAAGCCATGGACAGGGCCAAAGAAGCCATTCGGGCCTACTATGATAATAAGGGAGATGATGGGTTTCAGAAACAACTCCTTTTATGGGGAGTGATTGATGAGCGATGGAACAACACACTCCATCGTCCCATTCATGCGGCTGGGCTTTTCCTGAACCCTGCATTTTCTTATGCATGTGGGTTTGATTTTAATGCTAAGATCATGGATGGATTCTTATCCTGTGTCCAGAAGATGGTACAATCTCCAGAACAATGTATAGAGATCTCTAAACAAATTGAAACATATAGGATGGCAGGTGGCACATTTGGCTTTGAGATGGCTATCACTGATAGGATGATTAAAATGCCAGGTATTTTTTAGTTTGTATCTTTGTTTCAAATTTCATTGTCTCTTCAAATTCCATTTTTTTCTTATGTTTATCTAAAATTTTATTTGTAATTTTGTTGTAGACGCATGGTGGAAAATGTATGGTGGCAGAGTACCCCTTCTGCAAAATCTTTCCATTTGCATCCTCAGCGAAACATGCAGCTCCTCAAGATGTGAGCGCAACTGGAGTGTATTTGAAAAAATACATAACGAGAAGCGCAACAGGTTAACACTTAAACATTTCAAATATTGCAAATTTCCAAATAAATTTTTGAATTCATTAAACAATATTTTTTTTATAATTATTGATTATTATTTCATGATCTTTGTACAGGTTGGAGTCCCAGCGACTTAATGACATGGTCTACGTCTACTACAATCTTAGATTGTGGGTGAGGCAACTTGAGACGACCCCTGATGTGGATGCCATCTCATTGGATGGGATTGACACCCCTGATGTATGGAGGGTTGAGGCCGAGAGGCCTCTCATGGATTTTGCTAATGATTGGTTAGTGCTGGATGTAGTGGAGGGGGAGTAGGAGCAGGAGCAGGAGGAGGAGGAGGTGACACCGCCTGCCTCGACTACCATTGTCACCAGTAGAGGACGTGGTCTACCTCCTATAGCTCCTACTTCTAGTTCTTCAGCTTCTAGAGCACATCAAACTCCACTACCATCTCCACCAGCACGGGCACCAACATGTACATCTAGAGGGAAAGGGAAAGTTGTGGTATTTTTTCGCAAGAGGGGTAGAGGAAATCAATAGCATTAGACTTTCATTTTATTGTATATGACATTATAATTTATGACATGATGAGATACATTATCATATTTTTTGTTGATATTTTTAGGCTGAGTTGAGACTCAGGAGTCAGGACTTACTATTCAGGACATGATTCAATGTTATGTGTGATTTTAGCGCTAGAAATGATATTAAACACCTTATACATTAGTTTTTTTATAATATTTATGTGTCAATGTATTTATTTTATGTTGTAGATGGATTAGATATTAAACAAATTGAAAAAAAATGAAAAAAAAATGAACATTTTTGCACCAAACGATTTTTTCCCGATTTGTTCTGATTTGTTCCCCGCGCCGATTTAATCTCGATCGTGATTTTCACAACATTGCTATAGATAAAACAATTTCATTTATCACACAACACTATTATTTATGCTTAGATATTTACTAAGCGTATTTTAAATATAGATTTAATATAAGCCTAGAATAATGAAATTTCTTCATGTGCAATTTTTTTTATGAATATACATTATTTAAAGATTTTGTATAGTTATTTAATTTTTTTAATTTTTAGATTTTTTTTTTAAATTTTTATTTGAGCAGACATAAGCAAAATTTCAACTTTGATGACGCACAGACACCCTTACACATCATATTGGGCTATAGAATGAGCCTCTCCGCTCACTGACATTGATCTTTATGACCATTTGTACATTTTATTGCTTTCAATTATATTACAATTTAGGTGTTTCAACTTTGATGATGCACTGATACCCTTACACATCATACTGGACTGTAGAATGAGCCTCTCCGCTCAATGAAATTGATCTTTATGACCATTTATATATTTTATTGCTTTCAATTATATTACAGTTTAGGTGAGATCACCCAAGAATAAATGAGATTATTTCCTAGAATCTTGATAATATTAAGAATATTGTTACTTTTAAAATTATGAAGAATTTGTGGGGAGTTAAAGAGTTAGAGGGAAATAAGAAATTAACATATTATAAAGAAGGGATCAACTCTAACATAGAAAACCAAAATTATCTTTCTATTTTGAGTAATCTTAAGAAGAAATATAACATTTCCATGATAAGAAATAATTTTCATGAGCTTCATATTGGAGCTGGAGGTAAGTTGAAAATTTTGTCACCTATGCCATCTTAAGATGCTTGAAGATGAAAAGTGTTTTCCCTTGTAATTTCTATAATCTCTATTTGATACTCACATTCTATTTGATTTTCAAAATATTTGTCATACTACCAATTTTTATGACCTTTTAAATGACAAAACTATAGTGATTCAGGAAAACATTCCTCACTTATTTTGTGAGCATAGAAATAAAATTTCAAAGAATTATGAATTTTAATTAATGTGTTACTGATCAGATTTAGAATATTAGTTTGCAGTGCTAAGATCCTTCTCAGATTATAAACAAAATGCTTTCATTGTGCTCAAGGATTCATCAATTTTTGCAAGTAAAATGAAGAGTTTTTATGTTAATTTTGTGAGCAATTTAACATAAACCAGAAACTGAATGACAACATAAACATATATAGAACCTCATCAAAAAACACATTACAACAAGCACATGATAAAGGAGTTCACCCCTCTTCGGCTATGTCTCCTTGATCCAGCTTCCAATCGCTTGGGCCTCTCTATTATGTTCAAAATTGTAAAAATATGTGTTTACAATACTCAAATGCTTTTGAAACCTACTCCAATCAGTTGAAAACAATAAAAAATGGCCATATAGCCTCTTTTTGTAACCAATTTGGTGAAAACCTAAAGAATTATCACTCTCCTTGTTTTCCCACTATTCGTTCCACATATTGCTCCAAACCCAACATGACCCTACAACTTAGCTCCAAAAATCCGCTAACTGGGTGAACATTTTGCCACACAGTGGGCCATCATCTGTCAGCACCAACTGTCTTAATATAAATCACAATCACTGGAGTTTTGCAGCCCATGTCTTGTGAACATGGTGGGCATTGTGTGATTATAATGTGGTGGAACTGACGAGAGTATTAACTGGAACCGATAAACATCTCGCATGTGGAGACTTATCGTATTTTGCAATTCGGCAGATAACCAAGGTTTTGTATATGCGGAAATGTGCACCATTGTAATTTGCAATTGCGATATTGCATCTCAACCCGATACTTGTCGGAGGCCGATTTTGTAATATCGACCCTTTGGGAGTCTGTGATTGCGATCCATTGCATTGCGCCTCCAACCGTTTCTTGGAAACCTTCCCGCTTGCCTTATCACATTGAACACTTCCATGCTCAGGGTTGATTTCTAAAGCTGACTTGCATGCGATTTTGATTTAAAATAAGCGGGGGCCAATGGTCGCTTGACACTTGACACCTCCTCATTTGCTGAAACACCTTGCCACATCATCAAACCCTACCATGTAAACAATTCAAACCTGAACTTTGACTTACTCTAACATCTGCATATGAGCTCAAATTTGAGTGTAATTCACACTGTTGTAATCAAAATGACGAGCTCTTTGATATGAATATAATTTTATCAAGATTCTGGCACTTTGATATTTGAGCATAATTTTCAGCACCTGATGAGTAACAATACTTTCTTAACTTTTGGTAGACTATATATTTATGGAAGTTAATCATCATCATCATCCAATTATCATTATTTTTTATTTAAAATATAAAATTAATATTGAATCTTATTTTAAATTCATGATTGATTATAACATTTAAATATAATTAAAAGAGATATTAAATTTTTTAGGAATATTATTTTACCATTTTTTTATTTTCAATTAAATTTATGGCTAAAAAGTAATATCTAATTATTAGAAAAATATTAATTAAGAGATAAATTGTAAAAGTACTTAGAATTCTTTGTTAATGAGATAAATATGAGAGTCTTATTAAAAAAAAAGTTGGGATATGGCCTAGAACCATTATATTTTTTCAGAGTTACACAATATCCCTTGAGGGTTCAATATTGAACATGGTGGTTCAATTCAAATGCTCAAATTGTTTCCCCATAATAAAAGAAAATCCCTTTCTAGCTAAATATTTTCCAAAATATTCTCAATATGCAAATACATTTACATTAGAGGGTAAATACTTTTCCCTTTTTTCCAAATTGTATTCGGCCAATGTTTTCTACTAAATCTGAGGAGACAACCTTTAGTGAGTGAACATAATTGCTATATTTGGAACATTTTCTATTTGCCTGATCCACTAAATAAATTTCTTTTCTAATCCTTCCTCAAATTTCAATGGAGAAACTAGGATTTTCATAGGTTTGGTTGGTCTCCCCTTACTTTGTTTTTGGTGGATCCTCTTTGACATACATTTATTTTTCTTGTGTTTTACTTTACAGATCCTCTTTCACGTGTCCTTCTTCCTGAATCTCTTTTTCTTTCTATTTTTCCTAGATATCTTTTTCCTTAAATATATTATAATGTTTGAGATGAGCTACATTCTCACTATTTGGGCCTTTGACTATTATTTTGAGATCCATTACTTTGCAATCTATTAGGGAAATACTTGATTACATGTCCTATTCCATAGCATGCTCGACATCAAAATGAAATATTTTCATAATCAAGCTTCTGAACCCTACCATAATATGGAGATATTAAATTTATTTTGGTAGGAAAACCTTTATTAAAGTACATTTTCACACATATTCGAGCATATGAAGTATGCAGGAGATGTTCAGTATCTAAGCTTTCACAATAAGTTTCCCTATTGCATTCCTAATAGATGTCAATGAAAGGAAAGTTCAAAGACGTGGGGGAAGTTTCGAAAGCCTTACCCAAACTGAGTTGAGAGGGTTGTCACCACAGCTAGATCAAATGAAGGATACTTGGGTTGCATCAAGAGACTAGCACTACCCCATAACCAAGGCACAAAATCCTAAATAATATTCTTATCCCTAGGATTAGAAAAGGCAACAAACAAGACAAATCAAAGCGAGAGGGTAAATATTAATATCATTAGACAGTAAAAGCTTCCACGAATCAAAGATCCACTTATGAAGCTCAACTAGCCACAAACAAAACCCATTAAATTTGTGGACCAAACCTTGAACTGAAAAAATATTACACAGCTAAAAGATTCTTCCCTCAAGGGAACATTAATTGTTGCAGCTTCTTGAACTGCTGAAAGAGAAAACTTGTATTTCAACATGGCAGTCTACGATACCTTGGCTTGAGATGCTTGAGAGGGGTGAATTGTAGATCTAGCTTCCATTCCTTGAATAACATACGATTTTACTACTGAATCATAGGAATTGATCATTATGTAGGGGTTTGTAGGAGTTCTAAGTAACAAAGGATAAGCTAGGATGAAACCTTAGGTGTCGTTGGAGCCCGGTTATAGAAGCACCATCACAATTCTTGGAGCGGAATCATATCACCAAGATAATATAGGGTGAGCCTTCGACTTAACTCACGTCCCCTCACCAAGTTAGATGCTATTTTAAGAACTAGAATGAATCCATTGTTCATTGAAATAACTTGCCACAATTTTTCATATTTCAAAAAAATATATATTATTAACTTATTAAAATATATATCATTTTATTTACGAATGTGTGACTCGAGAATCAAGATGCGGTGAGGATGGAGGTAACCATTGTAGTCAATGAGTAACATTCATGTTCCTCCCTCCCACATTATAATCAGCTAAATGATATTGGATATTCATGGAAATATGTTCATTATCACTTGCATGGAGTTGGGTTGTATTCCAAGTGAGATTAACACATACATGATATACAATTTCATTTTATTTGGGTCCTCAACCATATGGAATTTGACTTTCCAAGTATAATGACACTTATCTCTATAACTCTTATGGGATGATGGTCATTATGTGCAATCCTTTCAACACATTTTCTTAGTGATTTCTGTTTCAACTATTGTCTCCCTTTTTTATTTTGTACAACTCTACGGCTACGTATTTTCATTTTCAAACCCCTTGTTTGCGATCCCATTCCTGTGCTTCCCCACCATACTATTTGTGTTTATCTATTCATTTTGTTTACCTACATATTTCCTTTTTCATAGCTATGATGCAACCGTGAGCTCAGTGTACTAGAGGCGATGGTGGTGGCTGCTCATCTAGGGTTTCTCAAGCTTAGTAATAGATTGAATCCTTATCTAGATTATACAAGGAAAAAATACCACAAACCATTTGTAATCATAAGATGTGGAGTCCATCCCCCTAGTGAACCCAATTATCCATTTTATTCTAAAGACTTCGAAAAGATAAGGACTTGGGTGTAGGACATAAGATAGGTGGTCAACAATAAGTGTGTGTACACAATACATGTTTATTGGCTGAAGAGGTTACTCTTGGCGCACATCCTAGTAGATAAGAATGATTCCAAGGATACAATTATTTCAATCTTGGGTGATATGATATTTCATTCGAAGGAATGGATAAGATATTAATGTGCACACAAAGTGAATGACTTGAGGCCATAGATTGAGAAACCAAACCCGTTGAAGTCAATGCCTCCCATTTTCCCTAGCTTACTTGATGTTTTGACGTTCATTGTTAATTTTGCTTAGTCATAACCTATTAATGATGTGATGTCTTATCTACATGGCTCCTATATACCCCTATGTCAAAAATATTATACTTTTAAAACTAGTTATAGTTTTAGTTAGTTTATTTGTGATGTGTTATCTACATGGTTCTTATATACCCCTGTGTCACAGATATTATACTCTTATAACTAGTTATAGTTTTAGTTAGTTTATTGTTAGAGTCTGATATTATGTTGTTCTATCACTATTCTCATCTATTTGGTAAACCATTCAAAAGTAAAGATAAATAATAAGTATAATTCTCTAGATACATTAACTTATATATATATAACTTAAAAAAATTAATCATAATATTTAAAATAAAATTATATCAACAAAATTGTGTAATGTATAGGTTATGATGAAATATTCACACATAAATATATTTTAATTCTTTTTTAATTTATAATTTATATAATAATTTAAATAAAAATTTTGAAGGTTTTTAATTTGGTCAAAGTACTCTTAACAAGTACCTAGCTATGAGAATGTTATGGGTCAATTCTCTTGACTCCCTTGAAGTTTGAGACTAGATTACTAAATGAGCCAATTGAAAACTTAACACCGTTTTAATACCTCACCCATTCCCACATCTAAAAATTAAATTTTAATAAAAATATATTAAATTAAAAATAAAATTAAACTTCAAAACAGTTTGTGAAGACAGCTTACATCGGATTTTCGAGTCTGTCACTGTGTAGGCAGTGGAACATTGAAATCGAAAAGAATATTGTCGTTTTATAATAAAATATATGGCATAAATTTTGGTTAATAGCATGTCTTCCACTTGAAACTTAACCTTGTCCGGGTTTAATCTTCTCTATTTCGCATAACGTTAACCTTGTCCGGGTTTAATCTTCTCTATTTCGCATAACGTTCTCTCGCATTTGGCATTTCTGATGTTTTTCTCCATCCGCTTTTTTTCGTATTGACTTAGTATTATTCTTATCCTTTCATTTTTTCTTATTTTCTCCACCCACCCATTTGTAGTTGCTACTTCTCTGCACCCATCCATTTTTATTGATTTTGTATTATTTATACTTTCCGCCAAAACCTTTTAATATTTATTTTCTTTCGGTTGA
>APFE030100548.1:269412-281754 GCA_000404065.3 Pinus taeda
TAAATTAATATTATTTTGATTTTTTCTTAAATTTATTAATCACTTAAATTTGTTAATTCATATTTATAACTTATAAAATATTTATATTTTTTCTATTTCTGCCGTTATTATTTTTATGATCATAACTTATTAATCTCAATATATTAATATCTTGAATGTGTTAGACTAAATTTCAGTCACGCCTCAACGACATCATCTTGTAAATCACTTTCAATTAATTGTATATATTTTCTTTCCTACCGGATTGGATTTATTTTTTAATATTTAAAAATTCCATGTATTGACTTGGTATTTTTCAAAGATTTTTCTCAGTTTACACATCAACAACTTTGCTAATCATTTCTATTCACTTATTTGTATTTTTTTCACGTATGATTGTACGATTTTTATAAAACGTAATTTGAAGAGAATATATACATTATCTGTATGATTGTACGATTTTTACACAACGTAATTTGAAGAAAATATATGTTTTTAATAATAATATAGGTTTTTATGGAATTTTATGTATAAATAATATAATTATTAGTGGGAAATTGGGTATAATAGAGTATAAGTTTTGCATTTTGGTAATTACGGCGTAAGGCGTTTCCTCTGAGAAAGACATCCCTAAAATGTGACGTGTGCGATCCTGAGCTATTGATTCTGTGTTAGCCGATTGGGGTGTTTTCCTTCGTTGGTTTAATATTTTTTTTTTATGGAAAAATGTCTTTTTTTCCCACCGGGCCACACGAAACGTGTTTTTGTTTCTTCCCTGCATGACGGTCGCGTAGCTCGCATAGCGTTCTGCTTCCTACCAGAACTTTATATAGGCACATATTGTCTTTGTTTCTTCCCTACATGACAGCCACGTAGCTCGCGTAGCGTTCTACTTCCTACCAGAACTTTATATAGGCACAGATTTTCATCCGGAGGTAACCAGCTCCACACAAGGGTAACCAGCTCCACACAAGGACAGGTAATTCTTTGTTTTCTGTTAACGTTTTGTTTATGAAACTCAGTCATGTATCTTAGGGCTTTTGGATATCCCTTCTTTTTCAATGAAATTCTTTACTACTTTCAACTTTGTTATTATTTTCTAGTCCATCCTCTGTTTCAGAATCTACAGCAACTGTGCTTTCTTTTTCAGAATCTACAGTAGTTAGCGATGTGTCCACATTGCGATCTAATCCCGAAGAATGACAATTTAGAAATCCCAGGGTCCGTAGGATCCAATCCCTCAGGTCAAGCTCCGGAGGCTCTAATTAAAGGCAACCGATTACAATCAATGAGCACTAATTGGTATGGGATTAACCCTTACCAGTTCGTAAGGAGCATCGATGATTGAAGAGAGAATCCAAAGTTCAAATGTCATGGAACCCTTCCCATTTTAAAGCGCGTTAGTCTACTCTGTTAATTCAAAGATGGGGTTCATAGCTACCCGTAGATTAAACACAAAAACTTTACTACTTTCAACTCTGTTATTATTTTCTGGTCCATCCTCTGTTTCAGAATCTACATCAACTGTGCTTTCTTTTTCAGAATCTCCAGTAGTTAGCGATGTTTCCACATTGTGATCTAAACTCGGAGAATGACAATTTTTAAATCCCAGGATCCGCAGGATCTAATCCCTCAGGTCCAGCTCCGAAGGCTCTAATTATAGGCAACCCATTACAATCAATGAGCACTAATTGGTACGGGATTAATCCTTACCAGTTCATAAGGAGCATCGATTATTCAAGAGAGAATCCAAAGTTCAAATTTCATGGAACCCTTCCCATTTTACAGCGCGTTAGTCTACTCTGTTAATTGAAAGATGGGGTTCATAGCTACCCGTAGATTAAACACAAAAATGTTTAAATATAATTTTTATTTTTAAAAGGAATGAGCACTGAGAACCATATGAAACTGGACTCAGAATCCAAATTTCTTCTCTGATGCCAATTCCTCCAAGATTATTCCCATAGACTTCACAATATACATGGGTAGAGATGCCATAGCTCCTCAAATTCCTCCTGCAAATTTTACATTTTATATTCTCGTTAAACACATTAGAATGTGTATCTAGCTCATAAGGCTAGCATTCCAGATCTTTTTTGCGTCTATGTTATATTTCAACAATTTTCAATCGATAAAAATATATAAAAGTGGATAGAAGCTCTTCATTTGCTGATCAGAATTCTTGCATCACTATAAAAATTTGGAAAGTTCACCAACTATTTAGGAAAGAGTGTAGTTCCTTAATGTTTTTCAACTATTCTGATATAATAATCACTTCTTACATTTTGCCTCTTACTCTTACATGCTAAACCGAACAACTGTCAATGTTTATGAAAATCAAACCTTCATCTTCTCAAATTCAAAAATTGTCTCCCAGCAGCTGAATGATTCCTCGCCTTCTATAGTTGAACATCGCTCTACAGAGAAAATATAAGTTACCTTAACTAGACTTGGATATATCAACCATAAAAATAAATCAAGAATATGCTTATCTCAACAATTGTAGAAAATTCAAGTACAAGAAATTTGCACAATCTCGAAGTAATAATTCAGTCCTAGGCAAAGTAGTCCAATAGGTCTTCATCAATCTCAAATTTGAATTTTAGAAGTATCCATTTACTAACGAAGTTCCATTGAGTAAACTTAGGGCTAACACTCACACTCAGATATATTCTTTTCTTATGAGACCAAGAAGATCAACTTCTTATATTTCTTCACTTCTTATGTTAAATCTATTGTTTACTGCAACTTTGTGATTGATATCGAGCAGAGGACAAATCTTTGAATGGAATGTTCGTAGATTTATCAGTCCATTTTTTTGCATGTCAATAATGCGTTCGAGTATGGAACAAAAATAATGGGTTCCAGTATGTAACAAATAATGAAAGGATGTTCTTTTGGTGAATTGGCATCACTAACTAGAGAACTGGGTGAAGTCAATGGGATTTGTTCTTTGCTCTGAGCCTCATTTTGCAGCTTTGGCATTTTTGCAATCGTGCTTACATTGCTAATGAGAGATTTGATGCCTCTTGATTGTCTAGCTAAATTTTCCATTCGTTCCAAGGGCTGACAGTCAGAGATTCCATCCTCTGAAGATGAAACATTACACAACTCCTCAGATTTCTCCTGCAAATTTTACATTTTATATTCTCGTTAAACACATTAGAATGTGTATCTAGCTCATAAGGCTAGCATTCCAGATCTTTTTTGCGTCTATGCTATATTTCAACAATTTTCAACCGAGCAAAATATATAAAAGTCGATAGAAGCTCTTCATTTGCTAATCAGAGTTCTTGCGTCACTATAAAAATTGGGAAAGTTCACCAACTATTTAGGAAAGCGTGTAGTTCCTTAATTCTTTTCAACTATTCTGATATAATAATCACTTCTTACATTTGGCCTCTTACTCTTACATGCTAAACAAAACAAATATCAATGTTTATGAAAATCAAACCTTCATCTTCTCAAATTCAAAAAATGTCTCCCAGCAGCTGAATGATTCCTCGCCTTCTAGAGTTGAACATCGCTTTGTAGAGAAAATTTAAGTTACCTTAACTGGACTTGGATATATCAACCATAAAAAGAAATCAATAATATGCTTATCTCAACAATTGTAGAAGATTCAAGTACAAGAAATTTGCACAATCTCGAAGTAATAATTCAGTCCTAGGCAAAGTAGTCCAATAGGTCTTCATCAATCTCAAATTTGAATTTTAGAAGTATCCATTTACTAATGAAGTTCCATTCAGCATAAATCCATCTTAACTCTTCATTTGGAAAAGAAACCATTACACTAGCAGCTCAACTTAACTTATATAAAAACTTGTGCTCTTTTATTGTGAGGTCCAACAGAGATATCATTGTCAAATCTTAATTTTGAAATAAGTACTCATGCACTTACCAATTTAAGATGTTCCAAGTACCCTGATGATGGATCCCATTTGGGATTCGAAACGTTGGTGTAAAAATTCTCTCACTGTGGATTCTCCGATCAAACACTCTAAAAACCATAAATCTAACTTAAACATGAATATAGGGATCAAAAGGAAATTAAACAACAATTAATAGATCCAAGGTTTATATATATCCTATCTGTTTTTGTATGGATAGGACCATTATGAACACAAAGACATGAAAAAATGACATCTTCCCCATCAGGGCATTAAAGCACCTCATTTCTCTTTGATATTGGCATCACTAACAATGTCAGTGTCATATTCTATAGGTTGTTTCTATTTTGTAGTTGTATTTATGTGGGATGGTTCGTTCTTTCTAGTTTGTAGTTGTATTTACTATTTATGTCAGATGGTTAAACCAATTGAAGTAACTCTCAAAGTTATGATTGTTATCTATGTGATATTAGAAGATATTATTACAGTGGCATATCCATATAATGGAATTTCATTCAAAAGTCATTAAAAGATAGATACACTTTTCATATCATATACCCCATTTACAAAGACTTCGTTATCCCTCTTTAGGGAAAGATCCTGAAGGACCAACCCTTCATATGGTTGGCCGTGGAAGATCTTACAGGAGAAGTTAAAAGTAAAAGGAATCCTAAAAGGTCTTAGTCATAGTTCAAGGCAAGGAAGCCCCTGAGCAGAGTCAGGAGGTTTCCAACTTCCATGGAGTATGCTGGAAATTCTCTTGTTGTCTATTGCCTTGGCACTTGGCCACATTGTGGTGGCATATAGGACTAGATGTAAAGCTAGGCGTAAAATGCATCACTTCCAGCAGCTTGATCCTGAAGCAGTAAGATAGTCTCTGATGGTGAAATGGGTTTTCAAGCTACATATTTGAGGTCTTTTTAGCTTTTTGTAAGAACTGATACTTATATATTTTTGAAAAAGATGCAATTGTTATCCTTTCAAGGAGTAAATGTGAACCCATCATCACATTAAACAGTCATTTCCCTGCCCATACCTACTATGTAGTGCATAGAGATCCCTGTATTCAGTATTTGAAATATAAGTCTGCATACATGATT
Organism: Pinus taeda; assembly: GCA_000404065.3. Lineage (NCBI taxonomy): Eukaryota > Viridiplantae > Streptophyta > Pinopsida > Pinales > Pinaceae > Pinus > Pinus taeda. The sequence goes on from APFE030100548.1 coordinate 274,382, forward strand.
TTTTCTTGTGCGTGTTCTCTGTATGGAAGATTTGTATTTTAGCCTTAGTTTTTTGCATGGAACAATGTAATAGAGTTTATGCCTTAGAGAGCAGTATGCAGGGTCATTTCCTTGTTTATTTTATGTCTTACAGAGACATCTCCTTCCAGACAAAGATTATCTCCTTGCAGCAAAATACTTCTAAGAGTAGATAGAAATGTCAATGCTCTATCCCAAGACTTTATCTGCCTTGGCCTGGGTTGTAACTTATCAGTAATTATGAAATTTTATCTTGACTTTCAAAGCTGGTAAAGCTTAGGGTTTAAATGTAACTTTTATGCTTTTCCATGTTTTAAAGTCAATAATATTGTCACAATGGATTAGGAAGTAAGGGGTTCATAATTATGCTTTCCATATTTTGATGTATTCCCAAAAATGGTGACAGGTACCAATCCACGTTATCATCATGAATGAGGAAAGCCAGGGGTTCATAACTGTATGTTTTTTATGTTTAGTAGGCACCCACGTTGTCAGCATGACTCAGAAGACAGGGCTTAGACATAATTCCATGCTTATTAAGCACCTAAATTTTCAACTTGGCTTGGAATGTGATATAATATTATGAATGTGATATAATTTGTGAACTTTTGGGGGAATGTATGTATCCCATAAATAAATTTAGGTCCCATCATGTTGCATCTTCAACTTGTCCTAATAAATGCATATTCAAAAATATCCTCCATATCCTTGAGAATTCATCATGTTCGTTTAGATATCCTCTTGAATTGTTATGGTAGTACAATTTCTCTAAGTACATGCAGGTGCACAGAGAGCTTTCCTTCCATTAGTGTGAACCAAGTACAGTTTTGAACAGTCTTGCTGAGGATGATCTTAGTCTTGGTTTCTTTATGTACAGTTTTGAATAGTCTTGCTGAGGATGATCTTAGTATTGGTTTCTTTATGTTGTTCGATCACTGGAGCTTTTCACACCTAATAAGATGCCTAATAGTATATCAAAATTTCATGCAGGATTATTTAGTAAACGTTTTGTAGCTTTTGTTCATAAGCACTATTTGAATGGAAGAAACTCAAACTCATGAAACAAGAAGCCATAAAATCAAAATGAAAGTCAGGCTGAGGAGTCGGTAAACTCAGGGCTAAGAATCACACTCAAATATATTCTTTTCTTATGAGAACAAGAAGATCAACTTCTTATATTTCTTCACTTCTTAAGTTAAATATATTGTTTACTACAAATTTGTGATTGATATCAAGCAGGGGACAAATCTTTGAATGGAATGTTTGTAGATTTATCAGTCCATGTTTTTTCATGTCAAAAATGGGTTCGAGTATGGAACAAAAATAATGGGTTCTAGTATGTAACAAATAATGAAAGGATGTTCTTTTCGTGAATTGGCATCACTAACTAGAGAACTGGATGAAGTCATTGGGATTTGTTCTTTTCTCTGAGCCTCATTTTGCAGCTTTGGCATTTTTGCAATCATGCTTACATTGCCAATGAGAGATTTGATGCCCCCTGATTGTCTCACTAAGTTTTCCATTCGTTCCAAGGGCTGACAGTCAGAGATTCCATCCTCTAAAGATGAAACATTACACAGCTCCTCAGATTCCACCTGCAAATTTTACATTTTATATTCTTGTTAAACACATTAGAATGTGTATCTAGCTCATAAGGCTAGAATTCCCGATCTTTTCTGCGTCTATGCTATATTTTAGCAATTTTCAACCGAGAAAAATATATAAAAGTGGATAGAAGCTCTCCATTTGATGATCAGAATTCTTGCATCACTATAAAAATTGGGAAAGCTCACAAACTATTTAGGAAAGTGTGTAGTTCCTTAATGCTTCTCAACTATTCTGATATAATAATCACTTATTACATTTGGCCTCTTACTCCTGCATGCTAAATAGAGCAAATATGAATATTTATGAAAATCAAACCTTCATCTTCTCAAATTCAAAAAATGTCTCCCAGCAGCTGAATGATTCCTTGCCTTCTAGAGTTGAACATCGCTCTGCAGAGAAAATTTAAGTTACCTTAACTAGACTTGGATATATCAACAATAAAAATAAATCAAGAATATGTTCATCTCAACAATTGTAGAAGATTCAAGTACAAGAAATTTGCACAATCTCGAACTAATAATTTAGTCCTAGGCAAAGTAGTCCAATAGGTCTTCATCAATCTGAAATTGGAATTTTAGAACTATCCATTTACTAATGAAGTTCCATTCAGTAAACTCAGGGCTAACACTCACACTTAGATATATTCTTTTCTTATGAGACCAAGAAGATCAACTTCTTATATTTCTTCACTTCTTATGTTAAATCTATTGTTTACTGCAACTTTGTGATTGATATCATGCAGGGGACAAATCTTTGAATGGAATGTTCGTAGATTTATTAGTCCATTTTTTTTCATGTCAATAATGGGTTTGAGTATGGAACAAAAATAATGGGTTCCAGTATGTAACAAATAGTGAAAGGATGTTCTTTTGGTGAATTGGCATCACTAACTGGAGAACTGGATGAAGTCATTGGGATTTGTTCTTTGCTCTGAGCCTCATTTTGCAGCTTTGGCATTTTTGCAATCGTGCTTACATTGCCAATGAGAGATTTGATGCCCCTTGACTGTCTCACTAAGTTTTCCATTTGTTCCAAGGGCTGACAGATAGAGATTCCATCCTCTGAAGATGAAACATTATACAGCTCCTCAGATTCCTCCTGCAAATTTTACATTTTATATTCTTGTTAAACACATTAGAATGTGTATCTAGATCATAAGGCTAGCATTCCAGATATTTTTTGCGTCTATGCTATATTTCAGCAATTTTCAACCGAGCAAAATATATAAAAGTGGATAGAAGCTCTTCATTTGTTGATCAGAATTCTTGCATCACTATAAAAATTGGGAAAGTTCACCAACTATTTAGGAAAGTGTGTAGTTCCTTAATGCTTTTCAACTATTCTGATATAATAATCACTTCTTACATTTGGCCTCTTACTCTTACATGCTAAACAAAACAAATATCAATGTTTGTGAAAATCAAACCTTCATCTTCTCAAATTCAAAAAATGTCTCCCAGCAGCTGAATGATTCCTCGCCTTCTAGAGTTGAATATCTCTCTACAGAGAAAACTTAAGTTACCTTAACTTGACTTGGATATATCAATCATAAAAAGAAATCAATAATATGCTCATCTCAGCAATTGTAGAAGATTCAAGTACAAGAAATTTGCACAATCTCGAAGTATTAATTCAGTCCTAGACAAAGTAGTCCAATAGTTCTTCATCAATCTCAAATTTGAATTTTAGAAGTATCCATTTACTAATGAAGTTCCATTCAGTAAACTCAGGGCTAACACTCACAGTCAGATATATTCTTTTCTTATGAGACCAAGAAGATCAACTTCTTATATTTCTTCACTTCTTATGTTAAATCTATTGTTTACTACAATAGTTTTGGTGTTGTATCTAAGGGTAGAGAAACCAGAATTACAGGAATTGACACAAGATGTGTCTAAGCAAGTTGAATACTCTAGGAGACCGTTTGTCTGTAAAATAGAACACTAAATGAAGATGAAGAACAACATTGTGAATATTCCGAATCCTAAAATGACCATGGGGTGGATCTAGAGGAATTTAGTCCCATCCATATAATCAAGGTTGTAGATGAATAACCTTATCAAAACTCTCCATCGTTCTTGTCCTTTGTAAAAGGGGCTCATCAGCATGTGTGTATGGCCCAGGGGGATAGAAGTGGCCTAGGGGAATAGAACTATGATTTGAAATAATTTATGTATCTTACAGGTTATCTTATTTGTCATATAAAAGTTGCACTGAATAGGGCCTCCAAATGAAAAGAAAATCCAAATTTCGGCACTGTGAATGACTCTATCTTTCATAGGCCTGCAACATTTATGACCTGCAAAGGAAATAGAAACCAAAGTCCAAACCTCGAAATTCATATGCATGTTAGCTTTGCTATGTTTTCTAGAGTCTAAGGAGTGTTTTTCCACCATTTGAAGACTACCACATAAGCAACGGTGTTACCTGGCAAATGGAATGTTCGTAGATTTATCAGTCCATTTTTTTGCATGTCAATAATCATTTTTATTGACATCACATGGCATCCAATGCTACATATTTAGTATTGATCTTGTGAGGTGTGTTTGCACTGAATGCTGGCTGATGTACTGCTTTCCATCTTTTTTTATGTATCTTGGGTTGAACCCCCAGTAACAATTCTTGTTATATTTCTCTCTAGTACAATTTCTAAATTTAATGATATCATGTTTGTGACTAAAGAACATCAGCAAGGTTGCTAGTGCTTAGAAACAGGCTTTGCTTTTATCTTTAATGAGTCAAAATTTTCTTGGGCAGAATTTGGCAAAATAAATTGTAAGATCAAGGCAAGCTATTCAACGCCTTTATGAGAACAGGGCACAGCTGAATTCGATATCTACGCACCTTGGAGAAAGTGTTGGTAATTTTTCCTTTGCTACTCGTTCTCTGATCATCTTGCATGCAGTTTAATCTCTGTTCTGTTATTGAATTAGTAGCTGTTTCTCCCTACCTTTATCTGACAATAGCCATTTTTTACTATATAGCAAGCAGTTGCAAGCTAAATATGATATTAACTAATTTGTAGTTGTTGTCTTTATTTCCCTTTTTACAATAGTTGGATGCTGAGTTAACAGTATCAGGATACATCTATGGGTTGTCCCAGAAACAATAGACAGAATGGAGTTGCATGTTTTCATGTTGATGTTTCTGAAGGAAGGGATCCTATTGCAATGACCTCTCTTTACTTCATTTTTTTCTTAATAAATATGCCATAGGGTATATGATAATAATAATTTTAGGTCTTAAACAAATACATCTCCTACAAAGTGGTTCTTAGCTTATTAACAATTATCTTGCAACGGACATAGTTTTACACCTACAAATAGATCATAATATGTGGAATGGACTAGAAAGCCTGTTGACAACATTTGTTTAGTAATTTGGGCTTAAATTGGATGTTAAGGAAGAAGTTATAGCCACCCATTCTATGAATCTATTCAAACGGAGTGATCGCTTCTTCAGCAAGGATGGAGATAGTTACAGAAAGAAGAAAGAAGTAGCCTCTGTTGGAAACAATTTTTCCTACAAGTTTCCTCTTGGTAAACATGGGAGTGAGCTACAAATAAAATAAACATAACAAGTAAATATGAATGGATAACATTTATATATACATAGTTGGGGAATCTATCATCTTTTGAAAGGGTCTGTGAACAATGTCTATTGATTATTCCCCTCCAAAAAGTAAGCATCTTGGTCACATGATTGCATTATAGTTTATAACAAATGATAAATGGTCAGATAGAAACTAAGCAAATAAAATGCATGCATTAATTCTAAAGTGTACAACATGGAGCTAAAACAATTAGTTATTCAACACTATACATTCAGTACCACCTTCCAAGTATAAGGTGGTAGGCTAAACATATTAAAAGCATGAGCCATAGAAATGGCTGATAATATGAAAGGAGAAAAAAACAACTTGCTTGAAAGTAGAAAGTGTTTTTCATATATTTAACATTATGTATCTTATAGAAGTAAAAGATGAATCTTTTATCAAATTGTTCAAGTTCCTTTGGAGACCATGCTTAATAGTAAGTGGGTATTATGGTATAAATTTTTATTTGCTAGGAAACCCACATTAGCCTAAGATTTTATAACATAAGAAAACCTTTAAATCCTTGCAAAACCTTCCTCATGAGGATTAGATTGTGTGGATTATATTGGGTTTTTTTCCTGAAAAGACTATTAATTTGCATAGCACTGTGCAACTTATGTTGGTTACTCACACAACAATGTTAAATACAGATACTTTTCCTTGGCCTACTCTGTTTTATCAATGGGCGATTCAACTTTCAGCATTGAAGGACATTTTTGGACGTTTTCGATATTGCTTCATCTCCGGTAAAAGCCTTAATCTCCTTTCCAAGTTTTTGCTTCATTTCTATTTCATCCATGGACCATGATAGAAAATCCTCTTCCATCAATTGTACATTAGCCACTGAGTAGCTACAGAGTCTTATAAATTTGATTCAAAATTATTTCCTGATTGAAATGATTTAGTTATATATATGATTTCTTGATAATTTAAATTTTATTCCTTTGTGTTAAACTAATGCAAAGTGGTGCCATTGTGACTATCTTGTTTCTAGTGAACATACTCTAGAAAATCTTAGATACAAACTTCAATAACTTTTCTTATGTCTGTCAGAATTTCAGAATAGTCATATCCCTGTATTAATATTATATTCCACTTGGCATTTGTTTTGTCATCCACACATTAAGAAAGTAGAAAACAAATACATGCATGTACATTTACATTTAGAATGCATGTGGAAATTGATTTGGGACTTAGTGTGTGTTCTCTGCTCTATGTTGAAACAATTTCACTTGTCTTTCCTTAGTAGCTAGGGTTTTCACTGCAAAAAGAAAGTAAATGACTATTTATCATCTTAGATTGCATATTTAGGAATTGTATATGTACATCACGTGATCAACCTTAAAGGAAAACTTCTTAAGAAATATCAACTGTAAAATACATTTCAATAAACATAAAAATGCTTTGGAACCTAACGCACACCATTTAGAAGTCTAGGCTAGAGACGTATTCTGGTGTCGTAAAGCCTGGTAACTATCACTTTCATCGTAGGTTGGGTGATTCCTCCTCTTTGAAATGACAAGTGCCAGTATGGACTCGTGCTCCCACGTACCGTCGAGTATATATTGGGAGACCATAATAGGCTATATCCTTTATCCTTAGGAAGCCATGCCTGCCGCCCTATCGATCGCAATGCACTAAAAACTGCATTTAGGAAGATTGATTTCCGTACCATAAAAAGTATTATACAGTTTTGCGATTGGTTTGGTAATCCCCCTATCTAGATATCCAGAGTAGTCACTTTCGTTCCTTTTCAAACTCCTTAAAAGAAAAGGACCATCTGAGCACTTGCCACTTTAGGCTCATTAAAAATCGAAGGCGACTAGAGTCATCTTTAGATTTTTCTCGACTCTTAAAAATTGAAAAAGAAAGTTGTGTCAAAGCGTCATAAAATTTATTTAAATTGGAATAACCTTACTGTTCCCTCATTGGTCTTAGGGTGAGAAAATGGAGTCCACCTGTTACACTGAATTTTGTCACCTTGACTATCTGCAGTTTATGTGGCCTCATCAATAGCCACATTGTCCTCTTTGTCAAGCCCCATACCTCTGCTCTTCATGTCAAAACTTTAAAGAGAGAGAAAGTCACTTGAAAACATGTTTATCTCTGGGTACGCAGGTTCTCTCTACCTTGCCTGCGTGTACACACTCCA
>APFE030100549.1:0-19751 GCA_000404065.3 Pinus taeda
ATCTCACCATATCAAGCACATTCTTCTCCCTTAAAATGAAGAATTCAAGAAGATGAAGGCTGAACATAGAAGAATATGTTTCCACTCCCATGTGTGACCAAACTTGGGATGAATTTTCTATGATGAATTTCTATGGAGAAGTCAAAAAATTAAGTGGAACTAAGAGACTTCAACTAAGCCTTTTAAAAATCTTTCCATCTATTGTTTTGGATGGTCTCCTTGCCTCTTGGTGGACTATTGGTCTATTTATCTTGATGATTAGTTTTTCTATGACTCTTATGTCTCTTGTTTTGACTTGATTCTATAAGGAAAGGTTTTTGGGTTCCCCCCATTTGGGTTTTCCTATGGTAAACTCTTGTTTGGTTGACTCTTTATGATCCTTGTCAAATTTTTGATTTGTTGTCGAGATCCTCTATGTAATTGATTTATGATAGAAAATATCACAAGACAAAGATTAATAAATATCATAAGAAGTAATTATCACCTTAGAGAATGCCCTAGATTTTAAACAAAAAACACATTTAACTTATCATTATCATTTACCATTTCCATGAATGTTTTTTTTTTCTTCGACACCATAAAATAATGAATTAAGCATATTAGAGGCACAATTGAAATAACAACATAATCTTAGTTCAAATCATGAGAATAAACTTAGAAAATACCTTCAACATTGAATCATGTTGAGATGTGAAACTAAAATATGAAGGTGTACTCCTCGTGAAATTCTCTTGAACCATCTAAGTAAATTTTCTACCTAGCGAAATTAGGAACATGTTATCTGAATTCTTAGCCCTAGGGAATCTCTGTAAGTTCCCTAGCCTTTTGTGTCCAAACCCCAAAACTGCATCTTGTACTGTGTGTCAACCACCCAGTGTTTGACACCTTCCTCAATCTCCACAAATTGTAACAACTCCTTAGCAAAAAAACTCTTACAAGAACCCAAATCCTTTCCCTCTCCCCCTAACTCCGAAATCCAAAATCCAATGTTGAAATCCCTCCACCATTCTCTGCCTCCTATTCATCTATCCTTTACCAATCTCTAAAATATTCTCCCCCATTAAAGACTTACCTACCAAGTTATAAAAACCTCCCCAACTGAAATATTTGTCACCTTAAAGGTCCACTTAAAGCTATTAATGTTAAGGTATGGGGTGCCCTCCTTATAGGATAAGACAAGACAACAACTCCTAAATAATAATAATTAATACACATTAAAATAGCCAAGAAATCTCAATGATCTATTCGAAATCAATAAGTTATTTGAGGGCCCAATTTAATTTTATATTAAATTATTCATAAGGTTACACTTAAAAGTATAAAGCATTAATTCATCATTAATCAATCTTAAAGACTATTAATAAAACTACATAGATTAATGACTAATAAAGCTTAAAGAATAAATATTAATTTAATATAAGCTCTATTTACGATTAAGTTCGAACCATATGCCGTAGAAATAGTAGCGTATTTATGCAATGTGTGGGTATGTAGCTAGTATGGACATACGTCATAAATATACTATTAACACTAATACAAAATTAACATAGCAATCAATCTTTCAAAAGGTAGGCTAATACCTAAGCATCACATATAAGATCAAGGTGTGGGCATTACAATTACTTTCATCATCATCCTCCCCGTCATTGTCATCATTATTTTCATCGTTCTCGTTGTCATCATCACGTCCACGATCATCATCATCTCCTTTGTCATCATCATCATCATTGTCATCATTCCTCCTCCTCATCAGCATTATCATTGTTGTCATCATCCTCCCCCTTCTCATCATTATTTTCATTGCCATCATCATCATCATCAGTAGAAACATCATCATTTTCATCATTGTTGTCATTGTCATAATTGTCTCCACCACAACACCACCATTGTTTTTGTTTCCACCACCTCCTCCTCCTCCTCCTCATCATTGCCACAACTATCATCATCATTTTCATTGGCATTGTCATCATCATAGTTGTCATTGTCCTCACTTCAGTCACCATCTTTAATGCTTCCATCGCCACACCCACCCATGATCACCATCATCATGGTTATTGTTGCCTCCAATGCTACCCCTACCACCTATGCCACTGCTATCTGCTATTGTCACCCTTGAATATTAAATTTGAAACATCAATATCACTAAATAAAAAACATAATATAGATTTTCAAATCATCATCTTAGTTCATTTTGAAAAATCAATCACCTAATCAAAAAAACTTTCATAAAATAAAAAAATGTTCATTAATTTATTTTATTAGCATTTTTCCCAATAATATTTTTCAACAATATAAGTTTTTTTATAGGTACAATTTAACTATTGAATATTTTGATTTTGATAACAATGATAGAATTTTTAATGACATTTAAATTTTTTGTTATTTAAAATGTATTTTTAAATGCATAAATAAATTGATTAAATGCCCTTAAAACACTTATAATATACATATCATATTACTTAAACTAATAATTCCAATTATATAAATTACACAACTCAAATTTACTCAAAAATCTAGAAAAATTACCTAAACCTTAAAAAATAAATTAAATTAATCCTTATATATATGGTTTATATTGGATTCATATAATTTTCAAAAATCTTGAAAAATTATAAACAAAATTTGCTCAAAAATGTTGAAAAATTACCTAAACTTCAAAAAATAAAATAAATTAATCCTTATATATATGGTTTGTATTGAATTCATATATTAATTTCGATTAATATTGATTTACCACCTTCATCACCATGACTTAAATCAAATTCACCGAAACCTTTGTAATAAATTTTTAACGCACTACATTTAACTTCGCCATCACCAACACTACACATTTCAATTTGTACTTGGTCCACTTATTATGCCTAAACCCATAATAACAATACAGTGACCTTAATGGAGCCAATAATGGTTGGTATCATGAGAGGTCCATTATCGCTAAGTTATCCAAACCGTTGAATTCAAACCGTTGAATCATAACTGTTGAATTCAAACGCCCATATTGCGGCCTTCAAACTTCACATTCTCCACATTTATTCGATCTCTCGATCGCTGCGCAGTTCAGTTTTGTTAGTGCTCGCTTGGAGTTTAATGTCCAAAGCTACGGATGTCCAAAAAAGGTTGGGATTTTTTTTGTTTTCTAGAAATTTACAAAGCTTTGCTTGTTGCACCGAGTTAATGCAATTTAGAATTTTTTGGTTTAACCTATTTTCTACGCTAAAAACTTTCATGCTCTGTACGTGTACAGGTTGCAGTCTGAGCTTATGCAACTAATGGTATTTTTCCTACTCTTTAAAAAAAATGTAAATGAGGTTGCTCCCTGGAAGAGACTGAATTCGGCGTTGATCTATCTTTTCTATCTTTTCTTTACCTGGTTCATAACATATTTCTATCTTTTCTTTACCTGGTTCATAACATAAGGGCTTGTGACATCACGATAGGAAACATGAAAGATGTCTAATAGTCAACCATGAACTATATAAATCTTGAGAACCTCATTGGAATACAAAATGAAGAAGTCATCCAAGAAAAGGCTCATCATATATAAAAAGGTAATATCTTGTGGATAAGGATATGTAAGATCCTCAAGACTCATTGATGTATACTCTCCTCCATTATCAGATCTCAGTATCTTGATCCTTCTTTCTGTAAGGTTCTCCACTTCAGTTTTGAAGTCTTCAAATTTTGTAACCTGATGGATCCATCTTCTTCCTTTTGCCCTTTTGGTATATAAATATATATGGGACACCAAAACATTCAAATATGATCTACAGTAGGTTTCTTCCTAGTGAATACTTGTTCGAGAGTCCTCGTTGTCGAGGGATCTGTGGGGAATTCAATTTTGAATATATATTATTGTCTTTGTGGCTTCCCCCCACAGAAATTTTGGTAGATATTGATCATTTAGCATCGCCTTTACACATTCTTCAATGGATCATTTATTTCATTCTACAACTCCACTTTGTTGAGGATTATATGGGACTATCAACTCTAACTCAATCCCAAACTCCTTATAAAATTCTATAATCTCCTTGGATGTATACTTTCCTCCATTATCAGATCTCAGTATCTTGATCCTTCTTTCTGTAAGGTTCTCCACTTTAGCTTTGAAGTCTTGAAATTTTGGGAGTACTTTGTCCTTGGTTTCCATTAAGTAAACCTATGTCTTTCTTGAATGATCATCTATAAATGTGACATAATATAGATGACGTTCAAGTGATTTAGGAGTCATAGTGTCACATCCATTAGAGTGAATGAGATCCAATATTTCTTTTGACCTTGAAGCACTGCTTCCAAATGGTCTCTTGGTATTCTTACCTAATACACATCCCTTACATACTCCTTCATGATGTTCTTTGAGTTCATGTATTCCCTATACTATGGAACTTAGAGTTGGAAGGATTTTGAAATGTAGATGACCAAATATTCAATTCCATTGTTCACATGGGCTAATTTTAATGTGAATCAAATCTTGTACTAGAGGATATATCAACCTGTAAAATCTTCATTCTCAAATATCAATTACTCTAGAATTCTATATTCTTCAGTTTCTACTCCATGCTACAACTTTTCGATCAATGAAATATACTTTATCACCCTTATCTTATAGGCTTGAAATGGAAAGTAAGTTCTTATACATACCTGGAACAAATAGGATGTTGTTGAGGTGAACGTTGCTTCCATTTTAGAGCTCTATAGAGGTTGATCCAATACCTCTCATGGGATATATTTTGTTATATCCAAGTTCTAGTAAATCAGAATATTTTACCTTTGACAAAGCCTTCAATTGTTTGTGATAACTTGTCATGTGCCTAGTTGCATCACTATCAATTTCCCAAATTATCTCATCTTGGAATGTGTTAGTGAGTGTCTAGAAGAGACCTTTATCCTTTTCCTTGATTACTTCCTTCTGTGTAGAGAATAAGTGGCTCCATGCTTCCTTGATGCATTTCTTAAGATATCTTTCTGCCTTTCAACACTTCTTAATGAACGTCTTCAATGTCGTGGATATCTTCATTATGCCCTTATCCAACCTTAGCTCTGATACCATGTTGGGAATTCAATATGGAAATGATTAAGATTAATTCTCTTTACTTGATAACTTCTTGTGATTCCTTTGTACTTATTATATTTTTTCCTTATTTTTATATGTGTGAAGCATCAAACAATTAACAAAACACAAGAAAAATAATGACACAGTATATAGGTTGCAAGTTATGGCCAAAACCTCTCCTCTTGAGATGAAAACCCTTAAATTTCTTCTCTTCCTTATAAATTATTCAATTGGTGAATTCCATTAACTTAATTCTGAGACGAGTACTCTCCAATACCAAGAATAACCTCATTGGATGATGTTCCAAATTCGATCTAGTCAAACATAGTGAAATCTCTTCGAGTAGCACCTTTTAGAATTCCTGCTGCAAGTTTTTTGGCCTCATACCATAGATCTAAAATTTCAACCTCCCTACAACTATTGTTGCCACACCTTGGAATTTTGATCTTATTTTATAGCCCACCCTTGACCTTAGCTTGCCTTTCCCTGACTTTTGGAGCTTGAGAGTGAACCTTGGTGACCTTCACTTGACCTCTTTTCCTCTTTTTCTCTAAGAATGATCTTGTATATGGATTCCCTAGGTATGATGCAGAAACCCTAGTCCTCTTTAGCACTTGTGAGAGGAAGATAACCCAAACACAAATCTCCTTCATATTCCTTCTTCTTCATTGCTTCTTCCTTCCTCTTCCTTTGCTAGAATGAGTTGTGAGTGAGTGTGCTTCAAGGAGGACAAGTCCTCTTCTATTTATATGGTTTTGAAGGGTGGACATGGCTCTTTCTTTAGGCCAACTTGACAACTTCTAGGCCAACTTGGTCTTCGAGGGTATTTTGACAATTTTAATGAAAAAACAATTTTCTTTGCAAGTTACAATGTGCCTATTTGGGACTTCAATTTATGAGATTGACAATTTTGAATTCTTGACTTAGGAGAATCCCTAGAAGCAACCATTGGGTGCTTCACACATAAAATAAAAGACCTTTAGTATGATACACATGCTCCAAAATAATAATAATTTTCGCTCATTTCATAATTTACAATAATAATAAAATACATTTTATACTTATAAAGACCAAACCTAGTTACACATTTTTCAACAACAAATTGGTACCAACTATCTCACATTTTTATATTACTTCACACATTCCCCTCTTAATCAAAGATTCAACATCTCCAAAAATATTAAGCTAGCATATGAATATACTTTCCACCCTCGTACCTATTCAAATGGTCCATTTCACAACTTCGTCCTACATCCTCCCTATGCATGAAAGATATTATTCCATTCGCTACCACACTATAAAATTATGCTTGAATAGAAAGGCTTATGACAAACATGGGGAATGAAACCTTCCTAATGCTAGGATTTACAACTCGGACCAAACAAATCTAAGGTATCAAGTGTAATGGATCATGCACCCCTTGCAATAGAACAACATTTAAATTCAAGTACAAGAAGTATTTGAATCTTGTACAACAACATTAGCCACATCACATGCCCAAAACATGATCCAATAGAAAAACAATGATTGGTTATGAAGGTTATTATCTTATGTCAATCTCGTTTGCTAAAGCTAATCGACTCTACTTCCATACTAACTCCATAGAATAATACAACTTTATAAATAACTCCTATGGTATAGTTCTTACTCAAAACATTTCCAATGAATTTCATTTCTCCAATTCCAAAATAGAACAATATATAACAGAAATCCATTTTTTTCCAAACCCTACAATACCATGTTTAGAAAAATTCATAGAAAAAGGTGAAGGATAAAGCTAATACTGGAATAAAACCTTGTACTAATCCAAGCAATGGTAATTTAAAACTTTTTTGTTCTTCCTTTAAACCCTTGTGTCTATGACTAACATTGATATCCCCTTTCGTAAACAACCCTTCCTTTGATTTTCCGCTAGAATCTTTGATAGGTGACTACATTTACAACATAAAAAATAGTGGCAAGTCTACAAACCCTCACTCCACGATGCATATGATCTTGTATTCTCCACTTCATATAAAATCCCCTAGTGTTTCATGGATTAATTTCCCTTGCTCTATGGATTTGAAGCCTCACACTAACAAGCACATTGTTTATTTTCAGCTAGGGCTTGTAGAAATAATGAACATAGGCCTAAATGATAACTTATAGCAACACAACTTATAGTAATGATCTAAGAGTCAACGTTCAATCTTTTTGACTTCTAACTAATACATATCATAATCTCACAAATTTATTTCAAGCTGATATTTCTGTAATACATTTGCAAACATCTCCAAATATTTACACTTCCAATCTCTACATTGGATTTTAGCCAAATGGGAAACTCTAACAATCTCATAAATGACTAAATTTTGGCTTCGAGAGTACAAATGACTCCACACTTTTTTCTCTTACCCTTTCCCTTGTTTCTCATTTTACATTTCTAGAAACATGGTTGTCTATTACCCTAGAATGACACTGAGTGCTCAATTTCTGAAACGAAATGATCTCATTCTCAACAATGGTGGAACCTTTTAGAGGATAAAATATCCTTCAATATTTGAATTAAGAATTTCATCTTTGTAAAAAAAATTGCTTATGTTTGTTAGTCAACCACATTCATATTAGATCTTTGTAAGTTTCTGAGGGGCCGATTATTCCATGTTAGTATGCTTTGAGCACTTATTCCTTGAGATAATTGATGATGCACGGTTATCTTTGAGAATAGATTTGTAACCATCCATATTGAAGATTGACATATAAATAAGTATCGATAATTGTCATATTTGTTACAATTGTTTTTCTATATATGATGACCATTTAACTCAAATTTTGTTTCTTCCCTTATTTTAGCTAAGAAATATTACAAGTGGATTAAGGGCAGTTAAGGATTTGTTTTGGTGAGTTTTACAGACCAAATTTTGGATTTTGGCTCTCTACCATGGGCGAGGCCTCCAACGATGGGCTTAGAATTTTGGATCCCAATAACCAAATTTATATTGGATAAAGTACATAAAAATGTATATCCTTGAAGAAAATGTTGAATTTTATAGCTATGGTTAGTATTCATAATCATTATTATCATTTATGTACTCATATAAATATATTTCTATGTAAAGCATGTTCTTCATACTGTAATTTTTTTTTTATTATTTATGAATTTCTCAAAAGAAAAATTAGAAGGTGTGTTCTTCATGACCTTCTCAAAAGGAAAATTTGATTTATGGTTCCACAAGAAGACCAGGTCAACCCTCCTCCATGTCAATTCGACTCAGCCGTAAAGAGGAACCTATTCCACCCCTAAAGAAACTATATATATAAGGTCACTTGATCTCCCTCATGGTGTAATTCACATCTCACCATATCAAGCATGTTATTCTCCCTTAAAATGAAGAATTCAAGAAGATGAAGGCCGAACATAGAAGAATATTTTTCCACTCCCATGTGTGACCAAACTTGGGATGAATTTTCTATGATGCATTTCTATGGAGAAGTCAAAAAATTTAAGTGGAAGAAAGAGACTTCAACTAAGCCTTTGAACAAGCTTTCCAACTATTGTTTTGGATGTTTTACCTTGCCTCTTGGTGGACTATTGGTCTAGTCATATTGATGATTAGTTTTTCTATGACTTTTATGTCTCTCGTTTTGACTTGATTCTATAAGGAAAGGTTTTTGGGTTTCCCCCCATGTGGGTTTTCCAATGGTAAACTCTTGTTTGGTTGTCTCTTTATGATCCTTATGGAATTTTTTGTTGTTGTTGTTGAGCTCCTCTGTGTAATTGATTTATGATAGAAAATATCACAAGAGAAAGATTAATAAATATCATAAGATGTAATTATTAGCTTAGAGGATGCCCTAGAATTTAAACAAAAAACACATTTAGTTTATCCTTTTCGTTTACCATTTCCATGCATGTATTTTTTTGTTTTTGTTTGACACCATAAAATAATGAATTAAGCATATTACAGGCACAAATTAAATAACAACATAACTTAGTTCAAATCATGAGAATGAACTTAGAAAATACCTTCAACATTGAACCATGCTGACATGTGAAACTAGACTATGAAGGTGTCCTCCTCCTAAAATTCTCTTGAACCACCTAAGTAAATTTTTTACCTAGCCAAATTAGGAACATCTTATATGACTTCTTAGCCCTATGGGACCTCTGTAAGTTCCCTAGAATTTTGTGTTGAAACCCCAAAACCGCATCTTGTAGTGTGTGTCAACCACCTAGTGTTTGACACCTTCCTCAATCTCCACAAATTGTAACAACTCCTTAGCACAAAAACTCTTACAAGAACCCAAATCCTTTCCCTATCCCCCTAACTCCAAAATCCAAAATCCAAAGTTGAAATCCCTCCACCATTCTCCGCCTCCTATTCATCTATCCTTTACCAATCTCTAAAATATTCTCCCCCATTAATGGCTTACCTACCAAGTTATAGAAACCTCCCCAACTGAAACATTTGTCACCTTAAAGGTCCACTTAACACTATTAATGCTAGGGTCTAGCGTGCCCCCCTTATAGGATAAGACAAGACAACAACTCCTAAATAATAATAATTAATACACATTAAAATAGCCAAGAAATCTCAATGATCTAGTCGAAATCAATAAGTTATGTGAGGGCCCAATTTAATTTAATATTAAATTAATGATAAGGTTACTCTTAAAAGTATAAAACATCAATTTATCATTAATCAATCTTAAAGACTATTCATAAAACTACATAGGTTAATCATTAATAAAGCTTAAGGAATAAATATTAATTTAATATAAGCTCTATTTACAATTAGGTTCAAATCATATACCATAGAAATAGTTGCGTATTTATGCAATGTGTGGGTATGTAGCTAGTAGTATGGACATGCGTCATACATGTACTATTAACACTAATAAGAAATTAACATAGCAATCAATCTTTCAAAAGCTAGGCTAATATCTAAGCATCATATATAAGATCAAGGAGTGGGCATTACAATCATTTTCATCATCATCCTCCCCGTCATTGTCATCATTATTTTCGTCGTTGTCGTCGTCATCATCATGTCCACCATCGTCATCATCTCCTTTGTCATCTTCATTGCCATCATCATCATCATTGTCATCATTCCTCCTCGTCCTCATCATTATCATTTTTGTCATCATCTTGCCCCTCCTCGTCATTATTTTCATTGCCATCATCATCATCATTAGTAGCAACATCATCATTTTCATCATTGTTTTCATTGTCATAATCGTCACCACCACACCAGCACCATTGTTTTTGTTTCCTCCAATGCTACCCCCACCAATGCTACCCCCACCACCTCTCTCACCCTTGAATATTAAAGTTGAAACATCAATATCACTAAATTAAAAACATAATATATATTTTCAAATCATCTTAGTTCATTTTGAAAAATTAATATCACTTAATAAAAAAGCTTTCATAAAATAAAAAAATATTCATTAATTTATTTTGTTGGCATTTTTCCTCATAATGTTTTCCAACATTATAAAGGTTTTTTTTATAGGTACAATTTAGCTATTGAGTATTTTGATTTTGATGACAATGATAGAATTTTTAATGACATCTAAATTGTTTGTTATTTAAAATGTATTTTTAAATGTATAAATAGATTGGTTAAATGCCCTAGAAACATTTATAATATACATATCATATTACTCAAACTAATAATTCCAATTATATAAATTATACAACTCAAATTTACTCAACAATCTTGAAAAATTACCTAAACATTAAAGAAATAAATTAAATTAATCCTTATATATAGAGTTTATATTGGATTCATATATTACACAAAATCTTGAAAAATTATAAGCAAAATTTACTCAAAAATCTTGAAAATTTACCTAAATTTTAAAAAATAAAATAAATTTATCCGTATATAGATGGTTTATATTGGATTCATATATTAATTTCGATTAATATTGATGGTTGGTATCATGAGAGGTCCATTATGGTTAAGTTATCCAATTATCGTTGCAAATAATCACGCGCAACAAGTTTGTGAAAATTTTGATGTGGGTTTGCTTGAATTTTGCGGCCGATTAATCCGCCACAAATCATAACCGTTGAATTCAAACGCCCACATTGCGGCCTTCAAACCCTATTCCTCATATACATATAAAAAATCCTCACATATTCTCCACATTTATCCTTAGAATTCACCGGTTCGATCTCTCGATCGCTGCGCATTTCAGTTGAAGTCTAGCAGTTCTATTCGATCTCTCGATCGCTGCACAATTCAGTTCAAGTCTAGCCATTTCTATTCGATCTCTCGATCGCTGCGCAGTTCAGTTTTGTCCATAATGTCCAAAGCTACGGATGTCCAAAAAAGGTTGGGATTTTTTTGTTTTTACTTCCTAACACGCATTACTTAGAAATTTACAAAGCTTTACTTGTTGCACAAAGTTAATGCAATTTAGAATATTTTGGTTTAACCTATTTTTTAGGTTAAAAACTTTCATGCTCTGTACCTGTACAGGTTGCAGTCTGAGCTTATGCAACTAATGGTACTTTTCCTACTCTTTTTACATATCCTTCTGTTTGTGATTATGACCTACTCAGTGTTCTTATATCATGTTTGCCATACTCACTATATATATTTTTTTGTTTGTTGTTTGCCCTATTCACTTTCTATGTAGAGTATATATTTTTAGTTTTTTTTGGATCTACTACTTTTACTGAAGGAATTTACTAACAATACATTCTATTGGAAACTGTTTTAAATCTATGGATTATCTAGAATGCATAATAATTTCATAGTTAAATTGCAATTTTCTTGTTTTTTTATTCCATTTTGCTATATTTTGGTGATTTTATTTTATTATCCAAAACATAATTTTTATTTTCTAATTCTTATTTAATCTTCAGATGAGTGGTACACCTGGAATTTCAGCTTTTCCAGAGGCAAATGACATTTTCTCTTGGGTTGGCACCATAAATGGAGGAAAAGACACTGTTTATGAGGGTCTGACATATAAGGTTTCTATGAGTTTTCCAAAGGATTATCCCTTCAAGCCTCCTGTAGTGAAATTTGAGACACCTTGCTTCCATCCTAATGTTGACAAGCTTGGAAACATATGCTTGGACATTCTTAAGGTATGTTTTATTTGTTTATTGTCTTTTCCCTTACCTTCTAGTTTTTAGAAAGTTCCCTGAACTTTCAAGCCTAAATATTCTATGCTAAGTAATATGTCACCTTTTATACATTGATTTGTAATGAGAATTGATTACAGGAAAAATGGTCCTCAGCATATGATGTTCGTACTATCCTCCTATCTATTCAAAGCCTTTTGGGAGGTAAACATGAGCTTAATCTAGATCAACTTTGTAATTTTATATTCCTATGGTTTTGTTTTCCACACTCAATCAACTCTTTTATATTGTGCAGAACCAAATAATGAATCTCCTCTTAATACCTTTGCAGCCTCCATATGGAGCAATCAAGAAGGTAATGCTTGTGACTCTTATTAAAATAAATTGCAATTCCTAATTGTATGGCAGGATGATTGAATTAATTGGCTTTTAATAACAGTCTAGAAGTCTTAGTGTTAAGGCATTCACTAATTATGGTTGAAAATGTGTAGACTTCAAAAAAGCAGTGATGAAGCAGTACAAGGATGACCGTGGAGCAACTAGTCAATAGTTTCAATTCATACAGTTTTCAAGATTCAAAGATTATTTTCCTTCCCTGAAGTCAAATCAAAATGTCTTGGAGGGTGGTTTAAAATTTTTGTAGTGTATTGTAACAGAAGTAGTGGAGTATAAAAAATGTATTGTTTATTAAAATTGAATTTAGATAGAAAGTATACTTATTGTCGCTCTTAACCAATGCTGAATGTTTTTTGTAAATGTATATATATCTATTTTGTCCTATGGAATTTGCTTAGTTATAAACAAACCATCATATGCATTATGGTGGTTTCTTATATAAATGTATAGGATTAGTAAGGAATTATATGATGAATCTTGGTGCATGCATTTTTTCAACAAATGTTTATAGACTATTGGTAAACTTGAATTCATACTTCTAAGTCATAAACATATTGTCTCATGAATTCTACTTTTGTTTTGAGTGCTAGTAGATGTTTATAATAAATGTATATCATTTCCATTTCACAATTTATTGAGTATTGGAAATTTGCTTTGTAGATGCTTATAATAAATGTATATCATTTCTATTATCTTAATTTATTGAGTCTTTGACTACATTGGAAATTTCCATGTCTAGAAGTTAGTACATGGAAAATTATTTGCACATGAAAGTGATTACATAAACCTTATTTGTTGGAGATGAAAAGTAATGTTTTTCTATGTTACTATCAATATTTTATAAATTTATTTTTCATTTAAAATACTTATTATAAAATTAATAATTTAGTAATTTAAATAATGCAAATTATTTAATTTTCTCCATATTTATGTTATTTTATAGTTTTTTTGGAATAAAATTCCATCTTAGATAGCATGACAATAATAAAATAATGTAAATAGAATATAATGGAATTGCTTATTTTAAGAAGTTAAAATTGATGAAGGTTCTTATTTCAACCTAAGGTGGATGAGGATGTGTTGCCTATATTGATTCTCAAGGAATATACTTAGTATATGCTTAGTCTTAATGTGTATCAAAGACTATAGTGTATTAAAGAGTTTATTAGGTTGCATTGACTTTTACTAAATTTAAAGAAAAAAAATTGTAAGTTTGTTAGGTTGCATTGGCGTTGAATAAATTTAAAAATTTAGATTTGTCAACCCCTCACCAATTTCCTAGGGATTTGATATTATTCAAACTGTCATAAGTGTTCCTCCATGATAATTTAGTCATTATTACTTATAATCACAGTCTTTGTTGAAGAGTATATATGATAGTAGTGCTAAGTGAAACATCAACAATATTTATGTTCACACTGCATATGACTTCATTAGAGACTCCTCAATGTCTTAATCATCATCACTCTTGAATCAAAGCAACTATAACATTCTAAATCAATAGTCATAGACAAATCCTCATAGCAATATAAAATGCTTACCAACATAGCACACCATCAATTCTTTATTCAAAATTTGAATACCATAATCATACTTATTTAAACAAAGTCTATCATAATTATGGTACATATTTATCTTTTACTTATCCATCCCCCCTATATCTAGTTCAGGATATCTTAAATTTATGAGAGATCTTAATGCATGAATTCACATGATCTTATCATGGGTACCTTTACTTCTCATAGTAAGCATACAATAAACCATACATACATGTACAATGAGTTGAAGATACAACTTCAAGGATTAATATAAACCAAGCAAGTCAAAGTAACTATACAATCTCTTTGGTGCAATTCATTTATCCCCCACATATGAAACTCTCATTTTACTGGTTAACTAAGTCGCATACAAATCAAAACAACAATGTCCATGTCCTTGCTGAAATCGTGACATTTTGTTTTATGGGAGCATATCAAAAGGAAATCATATACTCTACTCACAAGTCTATGTAGTTTATTATTCCTCATGGTGTTTGCAAACTATGACATAATTACATACATAATAAGCACAACAGTTCAAACAATACTGTAGATGATGATACATATATATAGAGAGAGAGAGAGACATATACACACTCTTTTAAGAATTTTATTTAATTATTTTGAAGAGAAACATAGTTTGTTATTTGACCTATATGGTATCTAACTAGAGTCAAATAGAGCACAGATTCTCCCTCACACATGGTAGTTTTCTCTTTAATTTTATCATAATTTAGTTGTGAGAATTTGTGATATATTCACATATGAAAACACGTCCATGCAACTCATTGTATCCCCATAATGAGTACTACATGCAAGTCACACTTGCCAATGTACAATCTAAAATAATTATATCCTTCTCATATATGCATTACTTGTTATGAGGAGTTAATATTGCAGTGGTATGTTCATCATGCCTTACCATAACTACCAATGGTTTAATTATCCTGTTATGTTATGCATAACTCAAAACATCACTTTTCAATCATGATATAAGAGCCTTTAACCAAAGCTTAAATTTTGAATTCTTGAAAATAAATAAACTTTTTAAGCTCCTCATCTATGAGGGAACATGATAAAAGTAACTTATTAACATTAATAAACATGTTAGTTGTTCACTTTAGAAGTGCTCTATGCATGCAAACATACCAGAGCAATCTCCTAGTAACCATACACCAAATATGCTCTCCTTGGGCATCATCTATAATCACATTCTATTTGTTGAAGAGTATATATGATAGCAATGCTAAGTGAAACATCAACAGTGTGAACATATTTGTGTTCACACTGCATATGACTTCAATAGAGACTCCTCAATGTCTTAATCATCATCACTCTTGAATCAAAGCAACTATAACATTCTAAATCAATAATCATAGATAAATCCTCATAGCAATATAAAATGCTTACCAACATAGCACACCATCAATTCTTTATTCAAATTTGAATACCATAATCATACTTATTTAAACAAAGTCTATCATAATTATGGTACATATTTATCTTTTACTTATCCATCCAGGCCCTATATCTAGTTCAGGATATCTTAAATTTATGAGAGATGTTAATACATGAATTCACATGATCTTATCATGCGTACCTTTCCTTCTCATGGTAAGCATATAATAAACCATACATACATGTGCAATGACACTAAGATACAACTTCAAGGATTAATATAAACAAAGCAAGTCAAAGTACCTATACAATCTCTTTGATGCAATTCATTTATCCCCACATCTGCAACTCTTATTTTACTGGTTAACTAAGTTGTACACAAATCAAAACAACAATGTCCATGTCCTTGTGGAAATCGTGACATTTTGTTTTATGGGAGCATATCAAAAGAAAATCATATGCTCTACTGGCAAGTCTATATAGTTTATTATTCCTCATGTTGTTTGCATAAAACAAAATAACTTATGTAACAATACCCATGCTTAGGTATAGTTTGCTTTTACCTCATAGGTCCTCATATCATTTAGACTTGAACTATCTTCTTAAAAAAAAATTAGGCACGCTGAATCAAAACAATATCATATGCAAACTGTGACACATATATATATAGACATCTACAATTAACACCTATGCATCCTAACACCTATGCATCCTACTCGCTCTCGCTCGGATTCCTCTACTAGGTCAAGACCCAAACTCCCATCATACAACAGAACATCTTACGGAAAAGTGATTATTACCATTAGATTGCAGCTAAGGTTCCGAACTATGAACGCAATGAGCAAGGTAATATAAATTTGAAGGGTGTGAGTGCATTTACTAATCGTGTTGATAGCAATGGCGACATGGGATGATGATCCCCTTACTGCCACGAAACAAAACACGTTCCTACATGCATTTACCGAAGGTTGCCATGGACCTTGTCTATGTTCTCATTTTGTTTTATTTGCTTTTTTTTACTTAGATATTAGTAATTTTTTTTTTTCATTTTGATTTAGACTTTAGCCAAAATGACATTTTTCTCATTAACACATCATTAGTATCTCTTCATGTTGTTTTTCTATTTTTAACAAGTTAACATCTACTAATTAGAGTGAATTTCTTAAAAAACAATTAATTTTTTTTTAACTATCATTAAATATTTTTTTGGTTTTTTTAACAATTTGTTTTTTTTCAGTTGATTTTGTTGAAACCAAATTCAATTTTAAATTTATAAAATAATGATCCAAAAATTTTAAATCATTAAAATTCATATTAGTCATCTTTTTTCAAAAAGTAAAGTGATACTCTTGAACCACTACAAATAACACACCCTTCCTATAATTCCAAACAAATAAAATATCCTCTAATTCTAATATCAACAATTGTTTTTGAGATATATTTGTGTGAATAAATTATTTTATGTTACATACAAAAAATATATCAATAATTGTTTTTGAGATAGATTTGTGTGAATAAATGCTTTGGCATCACATAAAAGAAAATATATCCTAATTTATTGAGAGCTTAAATACAATATTGATATCAGTTTTTTTCTTTACACTCTTTATATAATAGGAAAATGTTCTTTGTTTCAATAATCAGAATATTAGCACCTCTATCACCTTCACCATTATTATTAGTTTTACATATATGAAAATCTTTGGTTTTTGTATGGAAATTAACATTTCAAAAAAAAAAATCCTTGTGTTCTTGCCATTATTTTCCTTATGCCATGTTTTGTTGCTACAATATAATGAAGAAAATATATCATTAAACTTAAACAAGTTTGTTTGAAATTCCTCCCATTACTCAATCCACCTAGTTTTTAATGAACAATAGATTGTTATAGATTTCCATTGATTATTCTTAGACACAATGACATATTCCTATGTTACAATTAGCCATGTAAATTACTAACTAACATAGATCTAGTTACAATTAAAAGAAAAACATGTTAACATGCTTAATATATTTAGAGTTATCCACCAATACAAAGCTATTAAACTTTTTGTAATTGATTTCAATTAATAAAGGATATGAGAAAACATTTACAACCTGCAGGGTAAATTCTGGTCCTTTTATTGATCTCAAGAAAGGAGACAAATAGGATTGAGGGAGCTCTTGATTATACTCATGCTTTAAGTAATGAAGCTATATCCATAGATGGTTTTGGTTCATTTAAGTAAACCATATATAGAGAAGTGTTAGTGGATCGTTCTTGTAGCATTAGCTATCCCTTTTTACTTTTCCATCTATTCATGTTAAGTAAGGAATCTGACAGTGTTTGAAATTACACAAATAATTTAAATAAATAATAATCAACTAACAATTTTTAATGCTCCTTGCAATGATTTAGTAAGTAGTGATCATAGGATTTTAATAAAGGTTACAAGTAGCATGGAGAATGGTTGGATGACCCTTATTTGTCTCACATGTGATGATAATATATTCGATTGAACCATAATGATAACTTGATTAAGAGACATCATTTCCAAAAGAAAACATGGAAGGAGGCCAAATGCAGAACCCACAACATAGAGAGCCATACAACAAAAACAGAGGAAGTCCACAGCCTAGTTACCATAGTAAACTTGCCCGAAGTAAGCCAAAACATAACCAAAAAATGCGAGAGCAAGCTAATCAACAGGTGGTTCTTCCAAAATTCGGTAGCAACCAAATTCAAGCTCATCTGCACCAGGAGCAACGAACTGATTAGAAGGTCCGGGATCTACTCGCAACATCTCCGTATCTTGAGTGCTGCAACCTGGGTCGACCTGAACATGCTGAGGCGCCATTCCAATTCCAAGCTGATTCGCAGGAGGAGGACAAGCGACTGCCCCCGAGCCTCCCGTATGAGAATCTGAACCCTCCATCTCAGTTGTCTCATAGAATACCACAGATATGTGGGCGGTTATCCAAGGCTGGTGCAAACAGCTGTTGAAAGAGAAAATGGCAGAGCCTGTCGAGGAGGGAGGCACACATGGTTGACTAGAGGCATGACGCCCCCCGCGCCCACTACGAGTACCACAATAACGACCCGTGAACAGTTCACTGGTGGGGGCAGGCAAATCCGAAGTAGAGCGAGTCGGAATGTGCTAGGGTTGGCCTCTACGGCACCCCATTCTGTGACGAAGACGAGCCATCGAAGGAGGGGTGAAAGAAAGGTTGAAGACAAGCTAAGCAATGGAACCGAGATCAAGCCAGCGTCGAGTGGAACAACAAAGATGTGGAGACCCAGGAGAGGGCCCTCGGATGCTAGACGCAAGCAGGAGCCTGCGAGCCACCTTTGAATTTCCCTTCCCAATCTCCCACCCTCCCAACTCAAAGACCGGGCAGAAGCCAGAACGGTTGGACAGGGGGTCAGAAGCACTGAAGGAATTGCTCAGAAGCCACCTACCAAAGCCAAAGGCCAAAACAGAGACCAAGAGATGATAAACCGATAGGAGAGTCCAAACTGAATCCCAAAACCCGCCAATGGAAAGAGATGAGCCAATGGAGCTGCCCTTTGAAGGTCGAACAGAGCTTCCTCGTCAAAGGCCGAGAAACCACAGAGAGAACTGGAAATTCAACAAAGGCGAGGGGATGAGCCTAGAGAAACAACTCCCAAAGCTTCAACGCAAACACAGGGCAGTGCCATTCCTTAAGATGGCCAGATCTTTCTTGAAAAACCCCATTCATAAGTACTACATTGATGATCACTGTCATCTCTTGCAGGTAGTAGAGTGCGGAGGGAGGATCCATTACAGAGGACTGAAAGAATGAGCCTGAACCACTTAACAGGGAGTGTAATGACTCACATGCCAGGCGCTCTACCCTTCTCCTACATTTAACACCTCATACAAGATGGGTAGGTGTCGAGCTGCCTCGCCCCGTCCGAGTCCTATCATGTTGAATGTCGCATCAGTCACACGCATCCGGGGAATTTTGAACAAATAATTAAAATTAACTATAAAATTCATTGCAATTGTAAGGGTGACCCTTGAAGGTGTGCAAAATTTCTAATTTTTTCCGTTAAATATAGGTTCCTTGGAAACCCTAAGCAGTATCCCTCATTTTAAAGATGACACTCACCATAAATAAAATGACATAGATTGAATGTACTTGACCTAACAAGGATATTGAGTGACTCCCATAGCTTCAAGTAAATTAGATAGGAAACTAGCTTGGGCACTTGACTTTGAGATCTTGTGTTCCTAATTCACAACACCCAACAAGTTGTGCTAGCATACTAAGCTATCTA